>JAPWLS010000305.1:0-16574 GCA_028551675.1 Tineola bisselliella
TATTCAGGGACAGTACATACTTCTCCCATTCGCTCGTACAAATGTAAAATGACTGAGAGCAACAAGTTTTATGTTTAGAAATAAAAACGTTTAAGAGTATGAACGCGCTCCAATTTTTATCCGTGGCAAGTTCAAAACAACTTCGCTTGTTAAATTACAGGTAAACCGAAAATCGAACATAGCTGGAGCTATAAAAAAAGTTATATGCTGAAAAAACGACATCAGTTTTCCAATAAAATTGAGTAATAGCGCCTGGGCTTGCATGGTTTACGAATAGAATTGCAGTTTTCATTGTTTTTACGGAGATTATAATATACCTACAGGCATGAATTTATGCACGCATCACTGCATAGTTCATAATAAACATCATATAACGACACTTAAAGGAATGCGTATTTTACGGCGTTATTGAAAGTTGTAGAGAATTTCGATTTTATTTTTCTGTTATATTTATTTATTACTTAATATAATATAGAGTAAGTGAGTAAGGAGATGGCGACCTTAGCGCTAAGGAGCATTTGTAGATCTCTTACACACCAGGCATAGATAACCATACTTATGAAATAAATTTATTAATTTAATAATTATCAATTCGATTTAGCTGCTATATACTGGCATTGTCCACTTACATACTAGTGTCATAATTTTATTTGCCGTAAATATGGTTAGTAACATAGGTTTTAAAATAATGATAGTAGTATCACATATTTTACATAATGTATATGGCATGCAAATAATTTATACAATCAAATTTTACTTTGTCAACCTTAAACGCTAAATAATGTAAAATTGTAAAACAATTATTTTATTGGATAATAATTATTTATTAAATTAAAAAAAAGAAGAAGCATGTTAATATTGTAAACAGGTTAAAAACAATATAAAACAATTAAACACTTAAAACACGCACTGCTAACGGCAAACCAACTTAACTCCAACTCTCAAGATGGCCGACCACGCTTACCCTAACGGAATACTAGTGTTGCCATTTTAAAATTTGTCGTAGTGTTACATGCTCCCCCTTTTGACCTGTAAACATGCCCTCATGACAGGTCAAAGGCCTGAATCTTTCGAAGGCGACCTCGCTTACGCTTAGGATGTATGGGACAGGTGTTCAAATAGTCAATGACATAACGACGCCTGTCTGGAAATTGTTCAATCCGAATGTCATAAGATTGGAGCTTCATCGCCCACCGCACGAGTCGTCCTGACGGCGATTTTACTGTAAACAACCATTTTAACGGCTGATGGTCACTGCGCACGCAGACAGGATGACCATCAACATAACCTCGAAACTTGTCTAATGCCCATACTACAGCGAGTGCCTCGCGTTCGGTAGTGGAGTAGTTTCTTTCGGCTGCCGTAAGGAGCCGAGACGCGTATTCTATCGGTCGTTCTTCACAGGGTGTCTCCCCCTGGAGTAAAGCTGCTCCCACAGCAATTGGGAGGTGATCACCTGTATCTATAGAGTGTTCTGCATAAGGTGTCACCTCTCCCCCTTCTCGGAAAATATCATCATATTCCATCAATAACTCTGAAAGTTCAACCTTTTGTGAGTATGACAGCATAGTTCCTTCCTCAGACCTCAGAAAATATCCTGAAGAGTGAACGTCCTCAAGGACTGCATCATCCTTAGTATATTCAGATCCTGAAGGGTGAATGACCACAGGGAGTTCAACATCCCTAGTATATTCACATCCTGAAGAGTGAATGACCTCAAGGACTACATCATCCTTAGTATATTCAGATCCTGAAGGGTGAATGACCTCAGGGAGTTCAACATCCCTAGTATATTCACATCTTAAAGGGTGAATGACCTCTGGATGATCTGCAACAGCACAATTAGTATCAACTTGAGTGGATTCCATCGTTGGAGGGTGAACAACCTCAGAAAGTTCAGCATCCCTAGTATATTCACATCCTGAAGAGCGAACGACCTCAGGGACTGCATCATCCTTAGTATATTCAGATCCTGAAGGGTGAATGACCTCAGGGAGTTTAACATCCCTAGTATATTCACATCTTAAAGGGTGAATGACCTCTGGATGATCAGCTGTATACCATAAATTCTGAGGAAAATTTATTATGATTTTTGATTTACGAATAAAATCAATTCCAAGTAAAGTCTCATTATTTGAACCATCTGGAAATAAAATAAATGTAATCGGTATGAACAAACCATTAAATTTAACATCTACATCAGCTAAACCAAACCGGTTACTATGCAAAGAACCATCAGCTAATTTTATAGTCATATGTTCATAATGTAAGGGATAGTTTGCTTGTTTTAACAAGGTAGCTAGGGTGGAGCTTGGCAACGCAACGCAACGTGGCAACGCTTGGCAGCTGTATCCAATAAAGCGGTGCCCCGATAACCACAAATTCTAATATTAAGAATAGGTCGGCCATTTACATGAACATTTTGCGAGTTATTGCTATTAAACTTATTACTAGTTGACAAGTTACTACTACACAAGTTACTACATTGATTATACCTAGGGCTGTGACACATTGACTTATTATTTAATGAACAAAAATCAAATGAAGACAATGTATTTTTACACTTTAAACAATTAGGGCGGAGAACACCCTTTGTGCCACAGCCATAACATGATATTGTTGCACTTTCATTTTTTTTCTAAGTTTAGAGCACTCACTGCGGTCATGGCCACGCATCTTACAATAAATACAAAATTTAACGGGTGTTGACACTTTCACTTTAGATATTTCCTTCGATCGAACTGTCGTAGGCGTCTTGTGTAGAACAGGCGGCGTCGGTTGCAACGTGGGCGGTGCCTGCGTAATGTTCAGCCTGCGAAGACTCCTCCACTTCACGTACTCTTTGAATAAGCTCATCCACAGATGCTACAGAGTCGCGCATCAAAAATTTTCGTACCCGGGTGGCTAATAAACCATAGAGCATGTCCAACTGCATTCTCTCATGTACTTGGTACGGCAAAGCCGCGAAAAGAGCTCTTTTCCTTGCGATATAAACATCGGATCTTTCATTGCCTTGATCGTGTTGAAACATATCAACGAAAACTTTGTGAGGAGGATTTGGTACTCCATACATCGAACGCAATCTACATACTGCGTCATCCCACGAAGAAACAGAGGTTTTGATGCCCCGATACCATACGGCGGCATGACCCTCCAATAACATAGGGAGCCCCTTCAGCGCGTGCTCGTCGCTGACATTAGCACACTCTTTAAAAATCTGGACTGCGTCCAAAAATGCTTCTAGAATCTCCGGTCGGTGAACATCCTCGCCGTTGAACCGGGCCGTACACGTGGTAAAATTGGGAAAAAAGGTGTGTGTGCGATTCATACACGATAGAAGTGAAACTTCAGTAAATCGAGAAAAGAATGAGATGAATATATATACCAAGGGTAGGATAATTACAAAGTTTATTCGTTTAAAAAAGAAAGTATTTTGATTAATTTTAAAAGAAATTTTATTTAACATATGTTACATAATTTATTGCTCAAGTTCCATATTTTAATTTTATTTTCATTTTTTTTTAGTGGGGTGCCTTCGGAGCCGGCCGCGAACGGCCTCTTGACTTTTACATAGATAAATAAATAAAATAGAATACGGAAAAAAAAATTTCGGTTCCTGAAAAAAATCCTGAAAAATTTTTTCAGATCTTGAAAGAGCTTATGATTCTGACCAAGATTGTCGTTTACACGAACTATATCGGACGTTTACTTTCGGAGATACAGCCAATAAGGCGAGCGGCGGACCCCCCCCCCCCCCCCCTCCCCCCTCACCCTTGTATCAAAAATCGCGATCCACTTAAGGGATATAGTCATAAAGGCGAGCGTCCCCCCCCCCCCCCCCCCACCTCCTTCATCCACCAAAAATCGCGATCTACGTAAGACATATAGCCATAAATCGAGCGTCGACCGAAGGTCGGCGCGAGCCGCCGCCGATTCCCCCCCTTCCTCCCCTCCACACCCCCTCTCGCCATCCAAAATCATAAAAAAAAATCGAATAGGCCTCCAAATTTCGATCAGAATAACCCTTTACGCGGTCGCGCTGACGTCATCGGTTGTCGAGATATCGCAAAAACAAATTTTGAAATTCGCGCGCGAAACGTCAGAACGTGTCGCATTTCCGTTACATCCGCGTCACATCCGGTTTGAAATCATCTCATCCAGAAAGGCCTTTTTAAAGCGCTCTTTTCTAAGCTGTCCACTACTCTTTCCGCTTTTCTTCCACCAATGCTTATGCTTCAGTCAGTTCTTACAAAAGGCCGTCATGCTATGTAACAATGCATTAAAAAGTGCCTTATTATAAATATTTAATTTAGACAAGTAGATCTGTTTGTTTGTTACAAATTTTCAGGCGCTTCAGCTATAAAATAAAGTGACCTGTAGGTAGTAAAAAAAAAGACAGAGAATTTTTGGCAAGCGTTGCTCCGCACCTATTTTTTGTAAATTAACTAATTAAATATTAAATAAAGTTAAATTATAGTGCTGTCAACCCCAATACTGGGTAAGTTGTGTAAATAAATACTATTATATATAAATAATTAACCTAAAGTTTAATTTTGTAGTTTCATTGTTGTAATTAAATTATATAAGAAAACAATGTAGTAAGTGTGATTGTTTTGTAGTGGCTTAATAGCTTAATAATTGTGTAATCTTTTGAATATTATATGTAGTGTTTATAATATCATGTTCCAGGGTTTCAGTCTCGGGTTGAAGCCTATAAAGCTTCCTATAGCACTATTAACTGGCCAGAATACCTGGGTACCCCTGCCTACCAGTCGAAGGGGGGAGCACATAATACCTGGGTATCGTAATACCTAAATCTATTATAAAATTTTGTAACTGAGTAATATTATTAATTTTTTTTTAAAGTATATGTAGCCTTTATTGTACCCACGCCCAATACTAAATTTTGTTTTTTTATTTAAATTATTTTTAGATTAATTTTTTTTTTTTATTTTTATGTAAGCTTAAAGTAAGTTTTTTTTTACTAGTGATTGTTTTTTTTTTTAGTTAAATTTTTTAAATATAAATAAATTATTCTACAGTTTGTTCACGTTTTATTTGTTTCTTAATTTATCTGATAAGGATAAACGTGACAGCTAAAACTTCTAAACTAGTCAATATTTCATATTTATTTTGTCAATTTTCCACAAACGAGTTACTATAAATCATGACAAGAGAAACGAAAGGAACTGTTCTCACGAAACGCGAACCAATTTGAATTTTATATGAATCACCACTATTTCTTTGAGCGTTACAAAAAAAAAACACAGGTGGATTTTATTGTTTTGCCGCTTTTTCTTAATATATAGATTTTTGTGTTATATATTATTATCTTAAAGAAATTATGATTATGACTATCTAAGATTCTCAAAGTGTGTTCCGCGGAACCCTAGGGCTAAAATACTGCAAAAAATACCTACCAAACGGAGATTATAAGGTTACATCTAAATATTACGTAATATTACATTGCAATATGATTATTCATAAATACATATAAATCAGTTTTTTATAATTATATTAAGGCTTTTTCCTTCGCCAAAAAAGGTTGAGAACCGCTAATCTAAGAAAACTATATTTATAAGATTATCTCTAGTAGTTAATATTATTATAATATTTAATGAAATAATTAATAACAAGGCACGTTATTGTATTCTTAAGTTGTTATATATGTAGTTTTTTTTTTGAGGGAAAAGACATATCAGCCCCATCATGCCCATCAAATTCTACAAATTAAGGAAGAGGGAGCCGCCGATGAGCCATGAATGCTCCGAGCTAAACCGACATCCAGCCCGCAGACTCTGTGCTTTCTCATCAGCGCCTCCCTCTCCTTCTGACTTCGCAAACACTCGGTTAACAAATGCTGCACGTCCTCCACTACGTCACAGCGATATATGTAGTTATGTAGGGTTTTTATTGGTATTGTATAATGGTAGGTGAGTACCCCATTGTCTGTCAGTCGTTAACAAGCTCGATAAATGATCACACTCAAGAAGGACTTTTATTTCCATAACTACGACATACACATCATAATTATAATTGTATTTTGACAGCTTACCCCTGACAGCGCCCCCTTCCTTACATCTATTTGGTTCTTGTTTTTTATTTTTATGTATTTTTGTAATTTTATTAGAAGTGTAGTATCTATCCCTTTATCACCTTGAGCAAGCCGTCCTTTCCTATAATTAAAATTTCATTTAGTTTGTATAATAGTAGTCCTTTTTATAATATGTAGTTTTAATCTAATTTTGTAGGTAAATAATGGAATTATGTTAAAAAAAATTAGTCTAAAAGAAAAAAATCCAATTAGTTTAAGCCATTAATTATTAGTAAGTTTTCAATAATTATACTTAAAATCTAGAATAAATTCAATGCTAGAGATTAAACTGCTTGAATACATTTTATTCCAATAAACAGGTCCGCCGCATTTTCCTAACGAATCCACTTCGCTGAAGTTTTTTCTTTTGATTTCCAGAAATATCTTTAGTCCACTTTGATACTACGACAAAAGACCGACTGTAGTCGAAGCTGTGGACTCACTATAATAGCTTTAAATATGCTGCAAATTCATTTATATTAAAATATGCTAAATTATTAAGATTAATCTTCAAGACAGTTGCTGAAGTAGTCGACATAATCACATCTTAGTCGTTGTATTCAAAAGTTTACCTTTAAACTTGCAACCGAACTTAGTTTTCTGGCTTGGCAGACTAAATAATTAAATAGTTTTAAAAACTAAAAAACACGCGCGCTAGCTTTATCTCTTTTACTCCACTACACAGGATCTATAAAAGAATTTATAAATCCTGGCGGTCCTAATAAGGATAATGGGAAACTGTTATTAAATTATTGCATTGTCATCGATCCTTAATACGTATGCGAAGTTTCAAATTAATCAGACTTCTGGAAATTGGTGAAAATTATGCTCAAAGATTCCGTTACATACATACATACATACATACATACAACCCAAGCTAATAAAAGCGTGTTAAAAAAGGTTCCAATACAAAAAGATAACTCGTGACTTCCATTTGTACAGTTATTCAACTATTTTTTGTTGTTTTACAATAATCACATTGACATGAATTACATAAGCATAGGTGATGAAACCTTAAATAAAGTACTGGAACGAAAATAATTTAAAAAAGAATCCCATTCAAATACTGTCCTAATTAAGCATCCTCAGCTTATCAAATAAAAACATGTTAATAGTCTTAACCCTTAAATGGACGATTTTTGTTTCACGTTTTAAAAAAATATATTTGTGTAATAGACATGTATTACTGTCTAGGAAAAATGAGTAAAAAAATCTAAACATGAATTTACTATACTTTTTTTTGCAATAATGTGAGTGTTGTTTAAAAACAACATTGTCCTCTAGACATGAATTTACTATACTTTTTTTGCAATAATGTGAGTGTTGTTTAAAAACAACATTGTCCATTTAAGGGTTAAGTTAGTATTTAAAAAAGGTAGACATAGGCATTGAGTTAGTCATAGTTAGTTGCTAGTTGACGCTTGTAAAAAATAAACTCTTTTAAAAACGCATCCTATTGTTACCTTGATTTAACTTATGAGATAAGCATGTTTATCTAACATATGACCAGACCCCGTCTAATGTTAAGCTAGAGTGTGGTCCATGAGAGAAGACAACTGGTACCACAGACAGATGCCCGCATTTAACCATCGCATACACTATGCCTTCATGAGACGAGTGTTCTCAATATCCCCTGGACACAACTTAGTGTCTGCCACTATATATTATTTGCTAAGCCAGACTAATAATAGTTTCTTTTAAACAGTTTTAGACCAGACTACAATCCACCTAAATTTTAAATATATAGTTAACATTATCACAACTTTTGATATCAAAGTCACGTTTTCCATTATACTACCTACCCTCGTATTGTGATCTTCATTCCGCATTCAAATTACTTGATTAAAAATATACAAAATTGACATTTAATTTGTTAATTAAAACACTTTTCTTATCCAATTATAATTATGGTTGCAAAAGATAGAAAAACACGAAATTAAACCCATCACCATATATCAAGGGGTCCTAATAACGTAGAACTAAAATTTTGACAATTGTTTCTCAATGAAATTAATTAAAATTATTTTGCTTACAATTCCCGCTACATGTAGCGGGAATTGTAAGCAAAATAATTTTAATTAATTTCATTTAACATGGATTTCCGCAAAGTAACGCCTGAAACAACTAATTAAATTGTTTCTCATATCTATATCTATACTAATATTATAAAGAGGAAAGATTTGTATTTCAAATGTGTGTGTTTGTAACGAATTGGCTCAAAAACTACTGGACCGATTTCAATTATACCATTTGAATGCTACATTATCATTGATCAATACAGGCTATATAAAATACATGAAAAAAATAATGATATTTACTAAAACTGCAATAATGTAACCTAAGGCTGCCAAAAATTGCCATAAAATGTCTTTCATTGCTTTTTCTAAAATTCTAAATGTTTAAAAAATAAATGTCCACACGTGCAAAGCTGGGATGAGCCGCTAGTACTTAATACAACAACGAAGAATCTACACAAACAAACTATGCACAATAACAAGTTTGAATCGCTCTCCTGTCAAACTGCGATTTTGTAGTACCATACCATGTTAACAGGACTCAGAATTCACCACGAAGGAATCAAAACACATAATAGTCCAATCAATGAACTAAAAAAGTGAAAAAAAGTCCAACCAGGACAAAAAAAAAAAAGAATATGAGTGTCTGTGTGGTGCAACTCGCGCTGGACTAAAGAACCTAACCTAAAAAATTCCGAAAGTTCGAAAAAACGGTTTTTTTTTATAAAAAAAAAACAATGACTCCGATCAGAAAAAGTTAAATTAGAAAGTTGTAGGTATTAAAAAAACGCATCGATTCGTTTTTGTTGAGTTTAATTCAGTTCATAACTTTTCGAGTTATTTTTAAAAAATCATCGAAAATTACCATTTTTAGTTTTTATAATAACTTTTTTATTTTTGGTTTTTTTTTTTGAAATTCACCAAAAAGGTAGGTATTTACTAGCCAAATAAGATCTTTTTTGTAAAATTAAAAAATATTAATTTTTTACCGAGATACATCGATTTTTCGAAAAAAAAGGTGCCTTCAGAAAATGGCCACTCAAGTCCTAGGGAAGGTCATAGACAATCGTCCGGGTACGCATTTTCTTCGTGAAGAGTTGTACTTTCATACTATTAAAAAAGGTAATCGATTTTTTTAATTTTTAAGTCCCAAAAATGACTTTGAAAAATCCCTTTTTTTTAACAATGACGTTTTTGGACCATATTTTTTTCATTTTATTTTTTTTAATAACATTATTAAGTGCAGCTAAATCAATCAAATAAATTGGTGAATAAATGCGAGTAACCTATTTAAGCCACAGCCGAAAAATGAAAAAAATATGGTCCAAAAACGTCATTGTTAAAAAAAAGGGATTTTTCAAAGTCATTTTTGGGACTTAAAAATTAAAAAAATCGATTACCTTTTTTAATAGTATGAAAGTACAACTCTTCACGAAGAAAATGCGTACCCGGACGATTGTCTATGACCTTCCCTAGGACTTGAGTGGCCATTTTCTGAAGGCACCTTTTTTTCGAAAAATCGATGTATCTCGGTAAAAAATTAATATTTTTTAATTTTACAAAAAAGATCTTATTTGGCTAGTAAATACCTACCTTTTTGGTGAATTTCAAAAAAAAAAACCAAAAATAAAAAAGTTATTATAAAAACTAAAAATGGTAATTTTCGATGATTTTTTAAAAATAACTCGAAAAGTTATGAACTGAATTAAACTCAACAAAAACGAATCGATGCGTTTTTTTAATACCTACAACTTTCTAATTTAACTTTTTCTGATCGGAGTCATTGTTTTTTTTTTTTATAAAAAAAAACCGTTTTTTCGAACTTTCGGAATTTTTTAGGTTAGGTTCTTTAGTCCAGCGCGAGTTGCACCACACAGACACTCATATTCTTTTTTTTTTTTCCTATACGACTGTATTTTTTTTGTCCTGTTTAGAATTTTTTTTTTTTTACATAGGACCAAAAGTTCATTGATTGGGTATATTTCAATCTAATATTACAACTTTGTACATTTTCAGGGATTAGTACATTTTAGCTCACTCTATGTAATTATTATGTACCTAGTTTTCAGTCTATTCAAGTTTATAAGGAACATATAGTGTTTAGTTTTATTTTTTCAATATATTTTTTATAAATTAAAAATATGTACATATAAATAAAATACCAAGGACCTCTGTACTCTGTATAAAAACGTATTAAAACACATAAAATATTATATATCTAAATTGAACACAACTCAAAATTGACATCAAAATTATCAATAAACAACTCAGTTTGATTGTAGGACCACTTTTAAAGATGATCGCGTAATCTAGTCTTTAATTCCATACTGGTTATTCAAATTCAAACATCTTTATTGCATGTCACAATAATAATTAAGATGTCATACAATTTAGTGTCAATGTGACCCGGTCAGGGGACAGGCAATATAATAATACAATAATAATAATAAACAATTTCAATTAATAAACTAAATTTAATTTACTGTTTCGAATCATTAAGATAATGCCGACTGCATTAAGCTCGCCTATGTAAAAAAAATATTACTATTTTTTTGCAATAAAGAATTTATTTATTTATATATTTATTAAGGTATTCTTATTTTATTATAAATATTATGGGACCAATTATACCAATTTTGCTTCAAATAAACTTCCCCCGTAGATATGCCTAATTAATTGTTTATATTTATCTAAAATTCAAATTAAATATATAATAGTAGTTTTGCTTGAAATGACACGGGCAGTCTACAGGGTTTCTCGTGAATAATACATTCTATTTCTTTCGATCCTTTTGAATCCCAAATCAGGTTCCGCGTATGTTTTGGATTGACTTCTTTCATAGTTAAAGGAATCCTTAGTCAATAAAGAAAGGAATTGTCATCAATAAACTAATTTTTTATTTATATTTGTTTCGATATCTGAAGTCGTTTTAAGATAAAGGTAGACAGACTTGGTACTGCCGTTATGAATTTCAACTAATAAAAAATCGCTTACTAATAAAAATAAAGCGTACATATGCAAGGTGACCCCTATAACAATAGATTAATAAATATTAAAATATATAGGGCCATTGTTTTTAGATAATTTATCTCCACACTAATTATAGAGTAAGGTTTAGGTACCTTTATGTTCACATAAAACATTTAGATAAGTAAGAAAAGTGAAGGGCCAACTATACTACCTTGGGGAACACCATAGAACATGCCACAAGATATTCCAAGTTCAAATTGTTTTTAAGTGATCTCATAGGGCATATTTCGTAAACCAATTCTAGATAATATATTCAATAGAATAAAAACAGAAATAGTGTCGAAGGCTTTTGTAAGGTCCAGGAAAATCTCAATCCATTTATTCAGACAAGTTATGTTTTGAAATTAGTTTAAAATCTGTCCTGACAATTTCATTAACAAGTCTATATCTAGAGTTTCAGTGGTTTCTACTCAGTAGACCAACGCAAGTCAGTCAGTAGACCTGTGATATGTTCTTTTGAGTTAAACTTATTGGTTCTTCCTCTTGCTTCCCATATTTTGGTTTATCAATTATATTAAATTTAATACTAGCTTAACATTAGAGGTAAAAAAACGCTGATTATTTTTACATTGCCCGTTAAATACAAGGCTTATTCACATTCAAGACCAATCCATATAAATCGTGTATCTCCAAACCACGTTTATAAACGTAGGGTTAGATTAAATTACTTGAAGCATGTGAAGTTCCCGCATATCTAACTACTGAATTACTGAATGAGATTAATTATTATCTAACCTTCTACATGGCTGGCTCTTCCCCTTTCACTTATAGAATAGTTTAGTAATAAAAATTATATGTAAAGCTATATCTAGCCTGTACATATAGCATTGATTCCCAAGAATGACACTATTAAAGTGGGCATTGGATGCTTCCTTGAAGAAGCCTCAGCAGCATCAATTTTTTTGCATTTAATCAAGTCTGTAATACAGAGGTTCTCAATCTTTCTTTTTTTGTATTTTACAACGCCATACAAACTTGAAGGAATCGTTAAGTGTACGAGAAGTCCTTAAACAAAATAATGAAAGTGTTAACAGGACCAAACGGAATGAAAGGGGACTACTCGAGAATTCAAATGCATTATTCAGCATCGAGCATGGACATCGCTATGTACACAAACACAAATATCACCCCTAACTGTATTAGTTTAGAGGTCGTATTTGCGTGCCAAGTCAAGTACAGATGTTTGTTAGGTACTGGAGTGCGGACGGTCGGCGTAGATTAATCGAATAGCCTTACTACTGAATCGATTCGTTGAGTGTTGAAACACTCGGACTGAAAGTTATTTGTTAAAGAGAAAAGATTTATGAGAGCTCACTATATTTGTGTTAATAATAAAAAAACAATGATTGTTTTTCAAAAATATGGCACAATGGCGAGCTTAATGCCATTTGGCCAGCTAACCATTAGGAGAGGAATGTTGTGAATGAGGCGCAAATGTAATTAATAATAATAATAATAATTAAAAAAAGTACATATTAGCTGGTTATATACGAATAAATACATACAATATCAATATATACTTATAAAAAAATAAATTAGATAATAAGTGTATAAATGAAAAATTAAAAAATATTATTGTGAATTTTTTTTCTTTATAAAAATTTAATAAATTGAATAATCCTTTACTTCGTTGTTAGGGTCTAGTATGGCATCAGGGTCTCATGAACTGCTCTGTGTCTCCATAACTCCAGGCTAGAAGAAGCCCAGCAACTTTTGCTTTCATCAATCTGGTTGTGGTACTATTTGTATCCAGAACTTTTACCAATTTATTATGTAAAATATTAAAATAATGTCGGTAAATATATACTTAAATACATACATATTTATGAAGAAAAGTTATAAGTTAATTAAATAAATAGTAGAATTAAGAGATATTTTGTTTTGAGATAAAATGTTTAGTCAGAAGATTTTTATAATTAGTGGAAATTTTTTGTATAATACGACCACGCTCCGTTATGTTAAACTAGAGCAGCCATTCTCAAAGTGTGTTCCGCGGAACCCTAGGGCTAAAATACTGCAAAAAATACCTACCAAAGGGAGATTATAAGGTTACGTCTAAATATTCCAACTAAATATTACGTAATATTACACTGCAATATGATTATTCATAAATACATATAAATCAGTTTTTTATAATTATATTAAGGCTCTTTCCTTGCCCAAAACAAGTTTGAGAACCGCTGAACTAGAGTGATCCACTATTACCATAGGTATATACTTGCGTAGAGCAGTCGTTTCCAATATGCCAGCTTGGGAAAACCGTCCAGGTTTCTTATTATTATGTTCTCAATGAGTTTTTTTATGTTCTCAATGAGTTTTTTTATGTTCTCAATGAGTTTTTTTTAACACACTTTTATTAGCTTGGGTTGTATGTATGTATGTAACGGAATCTTTGAGCATAATTTTCACCAATTTCCAGAAGTCTGATTAATTTGAATCTTTGCATACGTATTAAGGATCGATGACAATGCAATAATTTAATAACAGTTTCCCATTATCCTTATCAGGACCGCCAGGATTTATAAATTCTTTTATAGATCCTGTGTAGTGGAGTAAAAGAGGTAAAGCTAGCGCGCGTGTTTTTTAGTTTTTTAAACTATTTAATTTTTTTTCTTGAGCTCTTCCTATATTCCCCATTCAAATAACTCTGGGGTAAATACATTAATTTTTGTGTATTATATTCAGTATACAGCTATATTGTGTGTTTTTACGTAAAAAAGACACTTAACACTATTTTTTCTATACAAAAGCCTATTCTTCCATACAATAAGTTATCGGTTACTTTACGAATAATGGTATCGTGGGAACTCCGGCACGTTTTCTTGAAGAACACTTTTAACATTTTTATTGTAAATAAAAAAATTATGAGAATTACTATCGCGTTTATTTTTGCAGCCTTCAAGAATCCAAGTAGTTTATACTCCTGGCTGCAAAGCTTTAGAAAAGTAAAGTTAAGATAATTGGAATAGATGTTCAAGTAAGTCATTCTAAATTTTAAATGTTATATATATTTAAAAAAGAAGGCATTTTCAGTTGATAATTGTTTATTGTAAAGAAAATGACATATTACATATAAATTTATCGTATAACCTTTTCAGTTATAAATCAGTGTAAGGGAACCCTTTACGTATCAAGATGAAGGCTTTACTGTTAACCCTGAAAGATTTATTTCAGCCTACAAGTGACATTTAGTACTTGACACTATTTTTTGTGTCTTCTAATATACAGAGTTTTAGCTAAATTAATATTCTTAATTATGGGGGTAAATAAATTTGAGGGTAGTGAGTAATAAATACTTGTAGATTTTTTTATATAACCCAGTCACGTGGTACCATAGTGATATCTTTACAGGTGGGTATATTATTGTATCACTAATCTTCTAAAATATATACCTTATGTAAACTATATATTCAGTTTTAGGGATGAATGTAATTTTATATGTAAATATATATTTAATATTCATTCAGTGTATGATATTCAGAGATAGAATAATAGCTTCTAATATATTGGTTTTAAGGGATGTTTTAGGATGGTAATTTATGCACGCTACCCAAACACCTTATCTGTTAGTGATAAGTGAAAATTTAATTATAAAGGGTGCTTTGTAATATTGATATGTTATACGCAGGGTTTATATTAAATTTATATCTGTTTATAACTTTTCGAATGTGCGTTTTAATTTGGACAGCGCCACCTATGATCGAATAGTGGAATCTTAACATTTGTACATGATAATGAATTCGCGCTAATAAGTAATATCAATTAACCCATTCGGTATCTGAAACTAAATATTATGTAATCCCTTTATCTTCTATCTTCAAGCAGTGAGTATTACTTCTAAAAATATCAATTATTGTATCAAGTTATTTAATATACATGAAGCCCTTAAAGCCTGACTGCTATTAACAGAACCCGAGATTTCCATATTGGACCCGTGTCTTTGAGTCTTACTATTTAAACGAGCAATTCTTGTATTTATGTGTAATCAGGATCTCGGAAACGGCTCCAACGATTTTCATGAAAGTTACAGATTAGGGGTTTTTCGGCCCACGGAATCGAATTATCAAGGTTCCAGGTCCGAGAAAAGCTCGGTTCCCAAGATATAGGATGGGCATAAATCAGCGCCATCTATCTATAATGCCGTGACCGATGAGGGCATCTCTCTTGGCAACGGTTTTGTTGATGACGTTTGTCAAAGCAAAAAAATACAAACTTACTTAAGAAGCAAATATACCTAATTAAACAATATCACTTTGTTTTGCTCAATAAAGTATCCAGCGCTTCCCAAATTTGGTGACCCCGACGTGATGTCAACCACACAAGCACAAGATGAACAAATTAGCGGCGTCTCCAAAATCACATTGAAATTGCCACCGTTTTGGAGAGCCGATCCAGATCTATGGTTCTTACAAATAGAAGCTCAATTTCAACTTTCAAACGTCAGAGCGGACAAAACCAGGTACAATTACCTCATCACTTCGCTAGACAATGAGACCATGCGAGAAGTAGCAGACCTATTAAGGCCCCCACAAACACCTACATATGAAAGTCTCAAAGAAGCGCTGATAAAGAGATGCTCAGCGACAGACGAGCAGAAAATCAAAAAATTATTAGGAAGAATGGAATTGGGTGACAAGAAACCATCAAAATTACTACGAGAGATGCTACTACTCGTGAAACCCAACACCAGCACCGACATCATCAAGCCACCGTTGACTCCTGTGTATACCGGCCCACATCCAGTCATTTCTCGGGGACATAAGACTTTCACGATTAATATAAACGGACAGAGCAAAGTCGTATCTAGAGATCGTTTAAAACCGGCATACACGGATGACTCTTCCGTTAGGAAAAGGCCAAAAAAAAATTGTGAGATTTTCATTAGGGGGAGAGTAGTGTAGGGCAGCCCTATCTCTCTTGGCAACGGTTTTGTTGATGACGTTTGTCAAAGCAAAAAATATAAACTTACTTAAGAAGCAAATATACCTAATTAAACAATATCACTTTGTTTTGCTCAATAAAATATCCAGCGCTTCCCAAAAACTCTTTCTACTCGATACTAGATGGAGCTTTCTGATGCTAGAAATTAATCCGTTCATAAATACTGCTATTTTGTCTTTCAGCGATGCTATTATTTCTTTGAGATTTTTCTAGGATATTTTCTGAAGCTTTACATTGACGAACGTGTTCATATTTGATAGCAACTCGCCGTCCGTGTCAATTATGGTTTTTCTATTCATCAATAGATGGCGTTAGTCGTACTTCTTATAGATAAGTTTGCTATCGGATGCGTTCGCCGTCCGTGTATATTATGGTTTTTCTACTCCTCAGTAGATTGCGGAATTCCTCGTATTTCTTGCGCGGAAAGCAAAGAAGAGGTGTTTGATTTGAGATTACAAAAACAAAAAACCGAGCCAAGCTCGGTCAACCAGGTA
>JAPWLS010001326.1:0-42811 GCA_028551675.1 Tineola bisselliella
TACCAGCTAACCTAAAAATCGAAAAATACTAGAAAAATCACATATTAATTTTGCGAGGCAATATTTAAAAATAATGAAATCGTATTTAATCAAAGTTATTAATTTGCTTTACAGAAACTATAGACTGGATAGGAATATGGGGCAAACACATGAAATCGCTAATGTTCCGCGGAATAAAAGACGGACAAAAGATGAACCATTTCCCTGGATCGTTTCAAATAGGAAGAAAAGACAGACTGTGGAGAAATTTACAAAAATTATCATGCAAATATGGTCATAAAGAGTTTGGTATTATGCCCAAGTCGTATGTGTTGCCGCACGACATGAAGTTTTTGAAACAGGATTGGGAGTGTCACGCCGCCTTTAATGAGAAATGGATTATCAAACCAGTGAGTTGTAGTTTGTAGTCAATGAAATCAGAATTTAACATAATACTATTTTAATGTAAGAATGTTGCACTAGACTACAGAAGTGGTGTTTGGACAATGTGAATGTCCAAAGTATTTTTAAGTTTTAGAGTTTGGCAAGTCACGAAGAGTTATGTCACAAGGCATTTATTTTAATTCTTGACATGGCAATACAACTACCTGTCAAACGAAGGATCAAGTTTATTTTCATAACTGTATAAATATACAAAATTAATGGTAAACCTATTGAAATAAATAAAAAAAAACATCAAATTGATATAATCGTGCGTAATTTAGGTTTGCATGTCATACTGTATTTACGATTAAGAGCTGAATTATTTTTAAATTTGCCGACTTTTAAGTGACAGGACTCGTTCGGCAAGCTAGAAAATGATATTCAATTTCAGATTACGTGATCTTAGTCACTGTTTACCGCGGTCGAATACAGCTATCAATTTCACGTGGTCTTGTGAGTTAGCTACCTTTTAAGGTCTAAAATCTTTTTTCTTTTTTAGCCCGCCTCAGCTCGTGGTACGGGCATCAAAGTAGTGTCAAAATGGACTCAAATACCTAAAAAACGTCGTGTGGTTGTGCAAAAATACGTCTCAAAGCCATATTTAATTAACGGTAGCAAATTTGACATGAGACTCTATGTTCTGATAACTTCAATACACCCTTTAAGAATTTATTTGCATAACGATGGCTTAGCTAGATTTGCATCTGGTAAGTTTTTTTTAAATGCCTTTTTATTCCAATAAATCTGACTACTTCATGTTTTCTCTTATTTTACTCTACTGGGAGTTTTGCTAGAGATTTAAGATTTGATTTGATTTGAAATTTGAGATGGCTGTTATTAGCAAATATTGACTTTAAAAACAAAAGAATAAAGCTGAAAGAAACAGATTTGTTTTTACTTTAAATATGAGTATATATTTTCTCTCTGTAACCATAATGTCAGTTCAGTAAAGCTTTTAAATAATTGTAAATAAACGTGATAGTAAGCCAAGCTGCATGATGTCTTTTAAATTAGCTAAAATAATTATAACCATTTCGTAGTTACACACTGTTTTAAACCCTGACTAAGTCAAGTAACAAAACATTTTACAATAAACACCAGTCATATGTGTAGTAGTAACTTGATGTAATATTTTCTTGTTTTTCAGTAAAATATAATGACGAGCTTGACTCATTACACGATAGGTATATGCATTTAACAAATTATTCAATTAATAGATTATCCAAAAACTACACGCCTAATGAGGATTTTTCGGCTTGCGAAGGTCACAAATGGTAACTATTAACTTGTTTAAAACTACCTTATTCTTATAAGATATTGTGGCTAACTTAATGACACTGTGTCGACACTACATTATAATAACTAAGTCTGCCTACCTTTCTTGAACTTAATGAAAATTAACGCTAACGAAATCTCTGTCATTTGAATTGAGCATCATTGGACCATTAATTTTAAGATTAATCAAATTTATTGTTTGGGATCTTAGTCGTGAACGACTATATTGGTCCCATGTAAACATTTACAAAATACACATTTATTGCTACTATATACATAAAAAATATTTATAATTAAACTACTATGCATTCATCATTTATATATAAATTTATATCAATATGACGCATTTCAGGACTCGCCCACAAAGGGAATAATTGTATTAGGTCAGTCCATAAGTTCGTGCGCATTACACCATTCAAAAATTTCGCCAAAATGCGCATGAACTTTTAGACTGACCTGATATATATTCAATTTAGGTATTGTTTTACTATTACGAAATCCAATTTTTATACTTTCTGAATTTCTTTCTATTATTTTTTCATGCAAAGTGACACTGTGGATTCCACCAGATGTGGTCCACATATATTTTTTTTTCATTTAAGCTGTGATCTGTTATGCACACCATAAATAAACAATGTCATACATTTCAGGACCCTTCAAACGCTATTCCATTATTTAAAGACTGAAAAAAAAGTAGATACAGACGCTCTCTGGGACTCCATGAAGGATTTAGTTGTGAAAACTATAATAAGCGGGGAATCTAGTGTTAGCTCTCTAACTAAAGCTAATATTACATCTAGATATAATTGCTACGAACTATTCGGCATTGATGTCTTGTTGGACGAGAATTTGAAGCCTTGGCTTTTGGAAGTAAGTTTAACAATTGTTGTTTGATCGAATAATAAATCATTATTTTTTGGATAACAACTTTATTTGTCGCGTTGTTTTAAATGTTTTTTTTTAAATTCGATTAAATAATATGAAAAATAACTTTAGTTTATCTCGCTATACAAGCAGGTAATATCTTAATTTTTCTTGTCTTGAAAACAATTTATATTAAAAGTTGTGTAACGGCGATTTCAAATGGATACACTGTAGGTATATAAGTGATAGAAAGAGAAACGATTGCAGTGTAGTGGACGGCAAAGGAGATATTTGCATCCCTTTCACACATGATTCAACTTCGACACGATACGACGAGTTATCCCCTTCTAATGATTGTTTCTTCCAGTTCAAAGTCCAATCTGTATCCATTTGAAGATTGTCGACTGTACAATTGATAATATAGATTAGTTTCTTTTTAAAATAGTAATTTATGTTTTTAGGTAAACATATCTCCCAGCTTGCATAGCGCATCACCATTAGATATACACGTAAAAGCGCCACTAGTCACCGATGTGCTCAACCTGGCGCAGTTTCACGTGCCAACTAAAATCAATATTGATTCTTTGTCTAAAGATTCACCACAAAAATTGGTTAGTATTTGTTGAAGTAACAATTAACTCGGAATTGGTAACTTAATTCTTTACAGCTATGGCACTCTAGTGGTCATCGCACCAGTTAGAGAGTAAACTGCACTGAGGCAACATTTCATATCATGGTTTAGATATACTGCAAAATGTAAACTGACAAATCGTCAGCCACGTTAAAAATAATTATTTTGTGAATGATTATATCGCCTTTATTTCAGTCACTCGTCACGGTATAGTATACATAGTATTTGTTATATTTAGTAGAAAATCTGATTGTTTTTTTATAGTAATAGTACTTAAGTTATCAAATGTGACCTCTGTAGCTTACGTTGAATTTTGAGTTAGAAGCCCGTAAAAAGTCCTGTCCCGTAAATGTCCATAAAATAAACGTCGCTGTCAAATACGTAATTTCGTGAATAATTACGGGTCTGTAAGTGTTCCTGAGTAGGAGACGTCCGTATTTTCGTCCGAAGTTCGTGCGCCTGAGTAGCTCCTCAGTACAAGGACAAACCAGACTTAAAAGCACCGAGACAAATAATTAAAAATAAATATTTTCAGAACAATATTCAATATGATTCAAGATTATATACAGTGTATTTGTCTAAAGAAGAAAGAGATAAACATATTATTTATAACAATATGGATGACAGAGATCTGGTATGTAGTATTTTTATTTGCACTAATTTTAATAGAGGAAGCGATTCACGAATATAAAATGTGATTATACCAACATATTTTTTTATGTAAGTTTTAACCTATTTATTTACATAATGATGAAATATGAAAAAATTGTCCATAAAAATGATAAAAATTTCAGCATATTATGGACATCCGTCTTCATTTTATTGGGATAATTTATTCTTCAAATTTATCAGTTATCAATTAAAAGTCTAGCAACACTTTCTATTTTTATTTTTTAAGTTAATTAATGGTAATAGTAGTGCGAATAGGTTAATAATAATAAATGTATATTCTTTCTAGTACTTAAGAGATATACTATCAACCCTGACGCCAGATGACGTCAGACATTTAATACAATCCGAAGATGAGCTGACACAAGTCCGGAATATGGAAAGGATATTTCCGACATCGAAAACGCATAAATATTTAACATTTATGGCTGGTCCGCGTTATTATAATCGATTATTTGATGCTTGGGAAACGCGGTATTCCCATAATAGGGATGCTGGTGAGTTTTATTTTTTCATTATGTTTATACGCACTCTTTCGCCTAATGCGGGGCAATTGAGCGCGAAATTTGGATTTCGCGTCCGGAAAAAACTGAAATTTCCGCGACCATATGTTTATACGCACTCTTTCGCGTAATGCGGGGCAATTGAGTGCGAAATTTGGATTTCGCGTTATAGTGAAATCGCGCATAACTGGGTCGCGTAAAGCGGGGTATTACTGTATTGTTAATCTGGATTGCTGTCCAAAGACAAGTTTCAGTAGTAGTTAGGTTATTTCAGTTATTTGCATGTAAAAATAAGCGTGTGTATAAAATCGTTTTCAGGTATTGATCTCCTTACAAAGTTGTGTGAAATCGGTTATCATTTGGAAGTGCCACCTGTTCCGTTAAAGGTAAAACTAACGATATCATTATTTATTGTCTATAATGTTATAAAAAAAACAATGGCTTCATATATTTTTTATTTTCATATCTCTGTTTATGACTATATTTGGGTTATGGTGGTATTTATATTGATAAGTATATATTTGTTTTAACTTTAACTTTTAAGTGGATTACTATGATTTTTTGCTATACTGTTATTAATGCATTTTTAATAATGGCAAAAGATCATAGTTGGGGGGTTGTACTATATATGGGTATTTGGTGTTTTATATATAACAAAAAATAGATCTGAAATCGTTTGAAAAAACAATTTGAGTTTTATTATTATTTTTTTTATTATAAGTCTAGATTTTCTCACAGAATTTGACGAAATCTCTCCAAGTTAATATAAAATCAAGATTGACACGTTTTCTAGTCGGATTATGATCTGAATTTATAGTTATACTTATTAATAATGATGTCTGAAGTTATTAGCTAATTAATTTAAAAGGCTTTATGCGACTCGTGGAAGATTCGGAAGCTTTGCAGTCACGGGCTGGTGGTTGCAAAACTTTCAAAACGTCCGATTCAATTAATCAGAATAAACTGTAGTAAGCCGCATAGAGAATTTTAAATCAATGCTATTTTAATTATTAAGCCATAAAATCAAATATCTATATATTTTATAAAACAAATAGGTTTGACTTTATTCTCGCAACTATTCACCTCTCGCTCGCGCGTAGAGTATTAAAGCGTGAGGGGGAACGGGAGAGAAGTATTAACTGCTACATATTACGTTCTTTTTGCAATAATAATAAAACTTGTATATAAAATTCACAATTGTGAATTTCAGGAACACGGAGTTAGTGTGGTGAGATAATTTGTTATAAAGCATGATTTCATAATTATAGTTTAGTTTTTGTTAATAATATTTATGTTTTATTAAAGTTGAACGACAGTGCGTAAGGAAAGTACATAATTAGAATTAAAGTTTAAAGTGTTGAATAACATACAGGTTGTTCTGAAAACAATGGTCAAGTGCGACTTGTTTTCATATTAAATGTCATCGTTGGTGGATATTCGTGATTTTGATATGCGCTTTTCAACAATTCATAAATTTTACCAATGTCTTTGTTGCTAATTTTTTATAATGAATTTGCCTCTGTAGGTATAACTGATTCAACTGTACCTAGATCGTGGTTAAACTGCATTTAAGCAGCAAGTTGTTGAGGCGTTTTATTTATTATACTGTTTCTGCTTTTCGGAAGACTCACTATTAAATACATATACTATGGAGTTTTAAATAATATCTTATTGATATTTTGACTAATATTATCGGGGCGGCCTGTATGTGATTTGTCAGAGATACGCTGAATATATTATGATTTGAATTATGTGTGTGCTATCTAGATGATGGAAGTACATAAATAAATATATGTTAGATACTGTCGTTCTACGTTAAAACTACATATATAATTTATGTATATTAAATTTCTAACATATTTATATTTTATAAGCATTTATTTATTACTATTTTAATGTTATTCTTATAATATATTTAATTGTCATTAATGGTATTAATTTGTTAGTAACACTATTTTTTTTTTAAATAAGTTCTGCCTACCATTATCATTAAATGTTTACATATATGTATATGTTTTGAGGTATATATGTTTTTCTTTTTAATTATCGATAGGGCAAAGTGACGGTGGCCCTAAGACGCGCGTACTTGACTTGTAAGAAGGTTGCTCACAGTAAGTTAGTAGTGTCAAAAAAAATATATGTGAACGTTATGCGAAGTTGAAAAATGGATCCTGAAGACTTAGTGGCCTTATTGTGTTCGTCTAGGATTGTTAATCACCTTTTTTTTAAAAATATATTACATGTTTTAAATCTCAATTTAAATTATTGTAATTTCTTTTGTTTTAATTTAATTACTGGTTGTGTTAATTATACAGTACTTCTGACTTATACTGATTATACAGTACTTCTAATTAGAATACACTGCTATGGGCAGATTTTATTTTATAATATATTTATTTGTTTTGATAGGGTATGGAACCTGGTATCGCACACTAATTACTGCGTCACAAATGTATTTTTTTAATCGAACTATATGCTCTAGTTGCGCATTTCCAAAGTTTCCCACTAGGTGGCGTTGGGTATGATATGTGAATTGAAAAATCATATAAGTTAACAAATGTTCAACAGGGATTTTTATGTATCGATGCCTCAAATATAGGTAGATTTTTAATTTTAATAGAGATTTTTAAATGTGTGTTTTTGAAAAAAAAAGGTGGTAAAACTTTTTTAAATGTTACTAGAAGTGCTAAATTTGTTTGTAAAAGTCTTTATAAAAATGCTAGTTGATTTATTGTTGAATTAATTTTTAATTATCTCAATTGGATGTTTATAGTGGAAATAGATGAAGACGTATGTGATTTAGATTTAATTTGCCCCCGGATTCTGTTGGACCTCAGGTATATCTTCAGATTAAGTTGTCGAAAGGATTTAATGTGTTTTTTTTTTACTATAAATACAAAATCGTATATAATTTCAAGAAACAATACAAACATGCAACAACATCTTGAGGACTTTATACGTAACTCAAAATTATACAAGTTTCTTTTTTATATCTATTTAATAATAATAAGCGATATATATAATTATTATATGGGCAATGTCGTGAATTTATGATATTTGATATTCAAAACAAATGTTTATTTTTATGGTATTATTTACAAAAAAACAAAAAGAATAAGTGTACTACGTTCTAAGAGTTTAGTAACCTATAATAATGTGTTTTTAAAGGTATGTATACACTATCTATAGTATATTCATGTTTAGTGTATACACTTTCTCATTTATCTTCCAATATAAAGTTTGGAGCATACTAAGGTCGACTAAGAATACGGGGGTTAGTCTTTCAAATTATATTTAATCTCAATGTTAGAAGTTACTAAATTCTCTTAAAGGCTTTCAATTGGTTGGTTACCATCCATAAATGATGCGAAATTATTTTTTTATAGACAAACTTAAACAGGATATTTACTTTTTCTTATATAACTATTCGCTTTTGTAAGTATGTAGTTTATTTCTTATGATTATTATAAATAAATAAATAGATAGATTTTAGGGCCGTTGACTCAATTCTGTCTTAAAGTTTTCTCTTGAATACGCTCTCTAAATTACGCCTAATAATTTATAATATTTCATATTTAGGTCAAATGATCGCTTCTGATTTTTTTTTAAGTGTTAAGGAAGAATTTGAATTACCGGCCCCTAATGCCTAATGGTTTCACAAAATTCCTGTACTGTAGTCTTTAAGCCAGTACCAATGTTCACTCGGTGCTTATTAGTATTAACGTCTATACACTTAATATTAATAAAATGTAACGTTTATGTAGATTTTACAAAATGTGTAGAAAATATTAGTAAGTAGCTCGTATGTACACACAATTTTCAAATGGACACAGTTTTTGTAGGTATATAAGCGATAGAAAGAGAAACGATCTCGGTGTTGTGAACAGCAAAGGAGATGTCTGCATCCCTTTCACAATATGCCTCAACTTCAGCAAATGAATGCAGGCGACATTATAAGAACATAGTTATCTCTTTCTAATGATTGTTTCTTCCAGTCCAAAGTCCAATCTGTATCCATTTGAAGACTGTCAACCGTACTCGTATTAGCTAAGTAAAATATTTGTAATAAATTTTGTTTTTTAATTCATTCAATTGTTTGTAGTTAATGTAAACAGTTATAGACGGTTATAGTGTTTTATCTAATGAGTAATCTTTTTGAAATTATATGAATCGTAATTTTACTCGTTAGATGAATTTTATTTTATAACGCTAAATCTTAATTATTTACATGTTAGTTAGAGAAGCCAAAGTTCACTGTAGCGTTAGTTTTTTTTAGGGTAAATTATTTAATTATTATATTTATGTATTTAATTATTAACACAGCTATATTAACTTTATTAACATTTGTTTTGTTTACTAATAGTCGGGGGTTTTTTAAAGTTTTTTTCTTTTTAATCATCTGTCATTGCATGTTGTTTTCAAAATGCCGTATCGATAGATCGACTGATGCTCTGATATTTCCATTTGATATCTTCTTCGCTCATTGAACTTATTATATGGATTTTAAAATCGCGTGGTCGGTTTAGCAGTAGTCTGGTGTAATGAGAATCCAGTGTTTAATTCATACTTGTTTTGTTAAATCGATATTTAGTCGAGACGGATTTAATTTCTTGGATAGATCATGAAATGTGTTTTTATTTTTGCAATTGACTGTACTTATTTACATAATCGTAGTTCAGTGGAGCATTTAAGGTACAAATAGAAATACTGAGTTTGAAAAGCGATTTATAAATACTATACCAAAATTCAGTTATGTTTTTGTTTTTTCAATCAAAATCGTGCATGTGGATTTGTGAAGGGCTGTGAAACCTACGCACCGATCATCGCTCGCGCGGAAAATGCTGATCAAAAAATACATTAAGATTTCATTTAATGCTTCAGTCATGATTGTCATGCGTTCAGTTAAAATAATTCACAAATTCGCGCAATTTCACCATGGGACTTGTTTAAATTAAACATCAAAATAAACTGGTTCATTAATTAATTAATATATACAAACAAATAGTGTACTTCTTTTTAATGCATGAACAAGATTATTAATAAATGATTCACTTTTAACGTAATCTTGTCATTGTATTTATTGGATAGTAGTTTTATTTTAACACATTTTAGAAAAATTCATTAAAAATAATACAAGCATCAAATAACGTTCACCAGAGAATGCATTTCTCTCATTTGTGTTGCAATCGCACACTAACTCTCAGAATTATTATTTATGTCTGAAATGTTATATGTATTTATATTGAAATGGGAATACATTAATTTCAAAATATAATTTGAGTTTTCATCTTTTTTTTTCTCTTCATTTTATCAGCACGTATTTTAGGGTCAGAATATGCTGGCTTACAATTTCATTTTTGTCTCAATATCTCTTATTTGGTAATATTACACTATCTTTGGTTGTCTTTGTCACCCTTATTCACATGTAGATACATTTTTACTACTCATTTGTATCACGTTTTTATATGTTAAGACAACTAACGAAGACTTCACGTATTGGAGAATATAAATTAAATTATAGTAGACATATTGAGACAATGTTTGGAATAGTAGATCAGCTTTGAAGCGGAGCGATTGAGTAATGGTGCCTCCCCTCGTCCCTTCCCTCGTCCCGTCCGTCCGGGCTGTTGTAGCGCGCGGCGGCCGAGCTGAGCGCGTTGGATGGTTGCAGAATGACGTGGATGCGCCGACGCCGGCAGCTTCTGAGAGAGAGAGCGTGGAACTGGTCGTGGAGCCATAGCGAAGGTCGACCGTCGGGCCCTCGCACCACACGCACGCGCACAAACCCGGGGCTCGCCAACAGAAAACTAACTCGCAAACACCGTGCTACAGGATTAACAAATGCAAGTGCAGAGGTCAGCCACCGAAGCAATACGCCAGCGACACCGACGTCGAGTACAACAGAAACGGATACACTAAACGGGACAAGCCGACTCAACGGAGAAGCGGTAGGGTATTGTTAGTGTACCTGGTGCAATCTCTCTTTAAATAAATTATATTTGTAATGTTATAAATAAATCGAAATATCTGTAAGCAGCTTATTATTGCGTTTATTTCGATTATTTTATCAACAATACGATGACTACATACCTTTCGAAAACTTGATTTAAAATAATCAAAATAAACGCAATAGTAAGCCGCTTACAGCTATTCTAATTTAGGGTAATAATGTTGTTAGAAGCCTGTTTTCACCAACACATTCATTGTCTGAATAACCCGTGACTTAAATGTTGACGTCCCTGAATTTGTAGTTTTATAATCTAGATTGCTGTTAGTGGAAACGGGGGTAACAATAGTATAATGTAATGTAGTAAATTTTTCGAAATGTTTAATCTCAAGTGCGTGATGTATAACGATAAAGTTCTCGACTAATTCATACAATGTGTTTGTGAAATGAATTGATATTGTTTGTTGTTTATTAATTGTAATAAACGAACGTTAACTGTGTCTTGTTACGTCATTTTAAATTAGTATAAATTAATGTTAGATGCAGAAAGATAAATATTATAATCCATTACATATAAAAGCATGTCACTATTTATATAGTATATTTTATTTACATTCCGTATAATATGGTTAAAAAATGTAGCACTTACATTGTGATTTTGTTAAATTATGAATTATTCGCTAGAGTCCCAATGGTTAGCATTGACAATCGACTGTGTATCGTCAGGGCCTCTATTTAAAAACTGACAAGAATATAGTCCACTGAAATATGTTAACTAATTTGAAATTCAGTATTTCGTATGTCTTTTGCTTATCACAGCTTCTCTCTACGACCGTTTGCTAATAGGTCGAGTCATACTCGCTTATGATTGGCTTAAATAAGTGTAGTAATTAACAAGCTATGACTTAACGCATTAGTGGACAGCTCTGATAAAACTATCAAAAGTAATTTTTAGTTGGAATTAGAGGCACTGTAAACAATAGACTTCACTACAAGGTTACTAAACGTAAATGAAGCTTATTACGTCTGTCACATTGACAGTTCCAATATTTTAGGTAAATAACGTGTATGAAAACATGAATTTTAAATATATGGACTTATATTTGTTACTTAGATAATATGAACTTTGAAAATGTGTTCAAACTATTTTACCTAGATTTTCTAGATATATAGCGTCAAGTGATCATTGTATAGGTTGTGCGGTGTTGTCGGTTTATGTTAGTAGGTAGAATGCGATCATAGACAAATGACTGATGTGTGAGTGGATGAGGATGTTAGAAATTATGTAACTTCCGCTTTAATTTAAAAAAAAAATCAAATATTTTAGTACAAATTGAAAAGCAAATAACTAAATAAAAAATAGATTTGCAAATGCTTATATCGTATGGGATTGTTGAATTGAAAAGTGGATTGTAATATACATTCGTGCTAGTGTTTTTCCTAATGGTGGGTGCAAAATTGTATTCTATTCTATTTTCCTGTCATCCCATTCGATGTAAATGTTAATTCACTTTTTATGTATATATTGAAGTCGATATTGTAATTTACATTTGGACTGTTTTAAACTAGAGTACTGATTGATTATAGTGTTATAACAATTTCAACAATTATCTCAAGTAATACTAGAAAATATATTATTTCTATAAACGCATGACAAGATAAACTTAAAATACTGCAGTTTTTTTTTTTCAGAAAATCCTAACAGATTACTGAGTATCACTTTTCAGTTACTTAGAATCCATCTAGATCCATCTTTCTTTGTTTTATTATTTTAAGATATAATTAAATTATAAATCCCAATACTGATTAAATTAAACGATCATGTAATATATATTTTATTTATGTGTTTTCTTTCCTTCATCTACAATATTTAGTCCTGTTTGTAAATCTGTGCGGCTTTCTAATGGCTGGGAACCGAATATTATCCCTTCGAAATGCCTATCTTAGTGGGACGCGGGTGTGAATTTACGTATTTAAAGCCATGTATTACTGAGTTCGATCCAGCGACTTCATGTAGTATTGAGCGAGTTATCCGGTCTTGAACGTTATCTTTCTTTTAGCGAAACAAGTTTTGTCCTTCTATTTACATAAAAGTTGTACGAAATTATTTTTTTATGACTTGGTAAGTAAGCGTAATTTTCGGTCGTTTGTAATTGCCTTATGGAACTAGTTTTAATATGCGCAAAAAAAGGTGCTTTCATTCATACGTGTACTTTTTATTATTATTAATGGCCTCGGATGTATATATATGAAGATAATTCTGCCAATTTCGAGTAAGTGGGCAACAGGCAACAGACCAATAAGAAATTATTTTTCTTTAAATATATTTCACGTGAACCCTCGCGTCCTTCATACGTGTAACTGTTTGTTTAGTAATTTCAATTCCCTGGCCTCACACTAGTTATAGTAAACACTGCGTTATGAAGAGTATTACGACAACTCGACAAGGCCAAACAAACAAGCGTCTGTTTAACGCCCAGACCCGAATTAAATATAACATAAATAAGAATGATAATTTTTTTTTTACCTGGGGAGTGAATCCGTGGGTTCGGCTGTTAATGTTATGCATAAATATTCTGGTTTGATTATTTAATAAGAAAAATACAATTAAACATTCTAGTATTATGATAATAATATGCGAAATTACATAACGAATAACAGACATTTCCTATTTCCTACTCTTGGGCCGCACTCTAGCTTAACGTCGGACGCAGTAGTGTATTAAAAAGGAAATTAACTTGACCTGAAAACCCTGAACCCAAATTAGGATACACTGTGCTGTGATGTCAATATTTATTGATAAATAAACTACTAACGCAAAGTAATTTTACACTAATAGACAAATTACTGCTTATTATTTTATCGAAAAAAAAAACTAGAATTAAATTCAATTTTTGGTGTGAATACGTATGTC
The DNA here is from genome assembly GCA_028551675.1 of Tineola bisselliella. Lineage (NCBI taxonomy): Eukaryota > Metazoa > Arthropoda > Insecta > Lepidoptera > Tineidae > Tineola > Tineola bisselliella. The sequence continues at coordinate 13,227 of JAPWLS010001326.1, forward strand.
ATATAAATAGTAGCATTCTTGCAGTGATTATTTTAACACCGAGCCGCAACGGGGATGTAGCTCAGTGGTAGAGCGTTCGCTTTGCATGTGAAAGGCCCCGGGTTCGATCCCCGGCATCTCCATGGTTTTTCCCTATTGAATTTAATATCCTTTTTTTGTATTATCCTTGCGAAACAATTTTGACTGAATTTAAAATTTTTGAAACTAACTTTTATGAAACCTGCTTAGGAATGACAAGATAATAGGAAAAAGATAAATAAAAACTTATCAGTAAGCTGTGTATATATTTTACTCACGTTAATAACAATATTACGAGTCACGTTAAATAACAATATTAATACTAGTTTAATCACAATAATAAATATTTAATAAAAAGGTAATACTAAACGTAGTCAATATGCAAAATCACACTAAGGAGTTGCCTCCATCGAGAACGTAGCAAGTGCCGGTAATATTTTTGGCCAAATCACCAGCCAAAAATGCAATAAGACCAGCCACTTCTTCAGAATCAATTGGTCTCTTCAAAGGAGTATTTCCAACAATATTTTGAATAAATAAATCTAATTGCTCATCAGTAAGACCTACTTTCTTTAATAGGTTTGTTTTAACAAAGCTGGGATTTATACTATTGACTCTGACGCCTTTTGCTGCCAATTCCAGCGCTGTGCAACGTGTGAAATGATCTAAAGCGGACTTCGAAAGATTATACGCTAACGACATTTTATTGGGTTTAACACTACTCACACTTGAGACGTTTATAATGCATCCTTTACTCTCAATCAAATGTGGCACAGCAACCATGCTCAGTTTAAAAACAGCGCGTAAATTTGTAGACATTACTCTGTCAAAATCATCCATACTTGTATTTAAAATACCACCCATTGCTATAATTCCTGCATTGTTAATCAAAACGTCGATTTTGCTGAAGTGTTCAATTGTTTCGCTTATTATTCTCTCAGCATCGACATCGCATGTCACATCAGCCGCTATTGTGAGCGGCTTAATACCTTTTGACTTTTCACAGTATAGAGCGATGCTTCGTAGATTCTTTTCATTACGAGCAACCAAGGATAGTTGAGCTGAATGCTTTGCAAAATAAATGGCTGTTGCTGCTCCAATCCCAGAACTTGCACCGGTTATTAGAACTACTTTATCCTTAAAATCCATCGTTTTTGTTGTTACAACGCCCGCATCGATCAGCTGTTTACGGCATAACCGTCGCGCCAGGCGTCAACCCCGCGCGCAGACGCTCAGAGCACTAACCTGTATTACCAGAATAAAAATTGCTTAATGTATATAAAATATGTTAATGAAATATGTTGTTAATGCTACTTGTAAATCTATTTAAATATTATATAAATTAATACATAGAAAATTAATTAAAATAAACGAAACAAAATATTTTTCGTTTTGAAGTAGGTATAGCATGTGTGCGCAAACGCAGCACGTGACTTGTAATTTAAAAGTAGGTCACCTCGAACGTTTTAAGATTATATTATTCGTATTGTAAATTATTTAATGCATTGTGGTGGACAGAGGGTACTAACCTTCCACAATATGGCGGAAACATTGTTGCTATAAATAATGTTACAATTCCACTATTTCTATTGACCTCCACCGATCTTCGATGTCTTTATAAAATTAATGTCTTTGAATCGCTTAACATTACCGACCTCCCGTATTCGGGGTTATTTCTAACTTAACCATAAATATTTGACCTTTAATATATTTCAATATTATTTTATTAATTTTAAATTTATGTACTAAGATTATTTATGTCAATAAGAATATATACATGTTAATGAATGTTATATTTATCTGTTGTTTATTAAACTACCACATTTATTAGTAATAAATAATGTCTCAATGGTGCATATATACCTAAAAATAAATAAATACGGGTCTCATTATTTCATACAATAGGTACTAATTTTAAACAGCGACGTACATAGGTAAGTTAAATGATTTATGCACTTGTGACGTTTTGAGTTTATGAAATAGATGTTTGTTATATAACGTAATTCATAAGTAAGTAAGTAGATTCATCCAGTACAAGAATGTAAACCCACTATCCACGACGCGTTTCGTCATTGATTTTGTAAGCCCGAACACATAAGTTAATAATAAATATACAATATAATACACTAATTATTATTTACTACGGATATCAACAACAACATATGTGTTACACGCGAACACCTACTTTTTATAAATCATATTATATTCATAAATATTGGTTTTGACTACTGGACATTGTGGGATTATTAGTGTAATCTGATCGTGTTTGTACAAGATATACTAATTTGAAGTCGAGGTTTTTTATCTATTTTTTAAATGTAATAAAACATATGTATATATTTCAAAGATCGATTGATTGAGGTTCTGATTTACATATAAAACATTGCAATATATCAAATAGTCGGTCACGAAAGTAATTTGTGAATAGTGCTCATAAATAACTATTTCCTATTTGACAGCGACCCCTATCGATGGAACACAACATTGGAATCCTATTCTGAAACGAAATTGTAACAGATTTATATTGGATGATTTTCTTATTTTTGATGTAGAAAAAAATCACATTTATTTTAATATTATAAATCGTAAAAGGTCCAATCATAGAGGATGGAATTATTAGAAAGATAACACAGTTAACAATAATATACTAACAAATAGTTGAACTACGGTAATTAATTTGATTTAAAAAATTACTTAATAAATAAATAACTTACGTTGTGATATATACAAATCATAGTAGTTTGAAAACATTAGATTCATATTCAGAATAGGGTTGCAAAGGATAAAATAACCTGTAGGTTGACAGATGTGTTTCGAATTTGAAAACCGGAAGGATTTTTCAACCGGATCGAGGTGAAATCAACCGAGAAATTCAATTGAGCGTCCATAAATTTTGGCGCGTGAATAATGTAGACATTTTGTGAATCGCTTGTAGCGGTTGCATTTTTATTGTACGTACTTTTATTTTGAAATATAGTTTTTCCTCTAAATTCCTCTTTTTATCTTTTATTTTATTTTGGATTTATTAACACCTCTATAAGTGATCATCAACACGTGAACGTCGTATATACGATTTAAACAGTTAGTTCCCAACTCGCTGCGCAAGAATTACCTCCATTCCTGAGATTAAACCGTGATCCACGAGCGAACGTCACTATTATAGCTCAATAGATCAGCAGTACAACCTCTATATTCTGGTAATAGTGCCATTGCTTCTCGACTCGAATAAATATTAATTTTTAATAAGAACACACTCTAGATGAATGGGCTCAACTGTAAATATAGTGCCAATCTTTTTTATTGATCGTTTTAATTGGTTAGTGGTTTTTAATTATTATATTTAATCTAATTATTACTGTAAAAATATTTAAATTTTTATTTTCTTTGGGCTTTTTAGCATTAATAGCTGCAAGCAAAAACTTAGTTGGCAAATAACTGATCAATATCGATCATTTTTACTCTATTAAAATCATAATTTGAAATATATAGTTCACAAATACTATTTAAAAGCTCGTTTTAAAATTAATACCAAGATCTTTAATAACAGGGAGAATTATGCAGCGGTATGGAAGTAAATCATTTTGCTTGAGAGGGGCGCAGACACAGTTCATTTGATGGCATTCCGTTTGGACTATAAAAATATTTTCACGCACGAAATGGGGACAAATTTGTACGGAAAAGCACAAGGAAATCTATGTAGAAATGATAAAATTAAAAAAGTTTAACAGAAAATACTCTTAGCCTAGACTTAAATTTAGAATAATGACAAATCATATTTAATTTAAAAAATCAAAAATGCTTTCATTAAGTATACTTACTTGGTATACAGTATGTATTATATGTACTATATTATAACATTTTGTTATAATAGCGTGTCATATGATAGCAGTAAATTGTCGAACGACTTTTTCAGCAATGTCTTTTCTTCCATTCTTTATGCTCATTGTGAAGAGGTATCTCATTAAGCCGGCATAGCGGTCGCGACTTACAATCCGCAGGTCTTTTTTTGCGACAGTGTATGACTTAAATAAATACGTTTTTGTATACATATAATAGATCTATTTATGTAGATAAGTAAATAACAATTAAAACGATATTTTAATTAGATTTTAATAGTATTTTCAATTCTTAAAAAATTGTTATAGTGTTATGTCTGAAGGCTACTGTTACCTACAGATAAATATTTAGACACGATTTCCAAAAAAAACTAAAGTAAAATAAATGAATGTTTATCAAACAATTTTGAACAAACAAAATTAAGGCGATCATTGGCTTTGTAATTAAGAATGAGTGAATGAATTTTTCTCAATTTCGGCGCGATCCAATAAAGAAATGCAAATGAAGTGCGGGAAAGAAATATTGCCTTCTGGCTTTAGTGATGTCTCTCTGTGTTATCGATAAAATAAATAACCGTAGAGATTACCTGTATTTACCGTGTTAAAAGTTAATGCTTATTGAATTAATTATTATTATTGAATAAATTAAAATGTAACATTGATTTTAGAAAATAACTTTACTTGTATTTGACCCTTAAGTATCAACTTATGAAGATATCTAGTCGTGTTTGGGGATCAGTTTGAAAGTATTAGGAGAGGAGGATACGACTCTTACATGCGATATTTATCTGTGGTTACATTGTCTTCGCTTATGGAACGCACTATCACTTAACATCATGTGAAATGCGGTCATATGCCAGGCTAATATATTCAAATAAACAAATGTGTATTATCTAAAACTGTTGCATGTTTTTTTTCTAAATCCTTAAACACGGCAACCATTAGACATGGACCTAAATGTAATTTGAATTTACATCGATACTGAATCTCCCATCCCTAAACTCCCTAAAGATTCGCGAGCCACTACTACCTATTGTCTGTCGATTGTAAAAAAGTTTTTATAGCTAATTCCCAACCCATTGCAAGAGGTGTAGATAATTCTGTATTTGTTTTACGATCTCAACAAACCTACAATGTTAATTTGAGTGGAAATGAACTTTTTCACATTGTTACAACAACAATAAACGTGATTTTCATGGCGACACGTAAACGCTATTTTGATTACTAAACTTAGTTATATCTGTCCGTATTTTTAATACTCACTGTTTGGCTAAACATCCTTATTATAAGGCTGGCTTGAGTTTTTTTTTACTATTTTATTTTTCTTTTCTTCGTCTGGGAGTACACAAGCTATAAATTAAAAGGCTAAAATATTTGTCATAGACTTGAGGGGTTATTACCCTTCTAACATTCTTATAAGCCTAAGTCCTCTCTAGGTGTTCTATGGAAGTAGATTAAATGTCAGTTTTGTTTAATATTATCGTATTGTTCCATCGATTAATATTTAATACAATGAGTACAAGTCATCACAGTAAACGGGAGGGCAACACTAGTGAGGGCTTAAACACTACTTTTGATAATAATTTTTAAATAAAGAATAGGAATTCCGTTAATTACAATTTAACAAAGAAAAAAGTATGATTTTAAAATACATTATAAAAGTCATAATACTAGTTTCTAATCCATAATTTCGTTACTTATTGTGTTAATTGTGTGTCACATCTGTTAAGGAACATTAAGAAACATTCCGATTGTCTGCGAGAGATACTGAGGTTCAATATTAGATAGTATTATACGAAAATAGTTTTTTTTTCGACAAATGTTTACTACAAATATTTTTAAATTATACATGGTCTATGAGTTCGTTTCGAAAGCGACGTAAAATGAGCCGGAATAGTGAGAGTTGGTATAAATATACATCCACATGATTCAGGATTCTAAACATATACTAAATAAATATTTGACCGACAAGTGAACATGGGACCTCTATATGAAAGTCGGTGAGTCAGCCCATAAGTAGACTAATGACTTTATTTCTTATAATAACTACCTCTATAATGACGTCAAAGTTTGATTCCAAAGAACTATCAATTGTGCCACTGGAAATGGTTATGTATATTAATAAATAAAAAATTAAAATAAATTTAATTCAATATCTAATTATTAGAAAGGCAACTGTATAAATTCATTACATTCCATTGTTAATTCGTAACAATGCCTACATAATTCTATAGTTTCTAAATAAAATATTTAATATTTTTATTTTTGCACCTACAGGGGGATGTAGCTCAGTGGTAGAGCGTTCGCTTTGCATGTGAAAGGCCCCGGGTTCGATCCCCGGCATCTCCATAGTTTTTTACCTACATCCTTTTTTAATTAACTGGTAATCATCGCCTTAACGACATATTATAATCGCTTTTGTTACAGTCTATTAAAGTTTTGTGATATTAAAATTTATTTTAGAACAGTTTCTCAACGGGGATGTAGCTCAGTGGTAGAGCGTTCGCTTTGCATGTGAAAGGCCCCGGGTTCGATCCCCGGCATCTCCAAACTTTTTTGATATTTATTTGTTAATGTACTTATATTATTTTATATGGTAGGTTTATGTTTCTACTATTGTTTATTTAAAACAATACATTGCTGGTTGACTATTAAAGACAATATTTTAGGCTTATTTTTAGTCGGTAATGGATGTGTAGCGGTACCGCAGTGTTATAGCAAAGGGAAAACGTGCTAGGAATCTTTAATAGGTGGAAATGAAGAGTGCGGGGTTCACACAAGCCTCCCTGAAAAACCTTAATATAGTATATATCCACACATACTTCAATATTGCAAAATAATGTTTAAATCTGAAAGTAATAAGTAGAAAGAAACTATGCCAAGATTTATGCTGGAAGCTGTGCAGATGCTGAGGATTGAACCAAGCCTTGAAGATGAAAAGCAAGCGCTCTGTTATGGTATAGGTCGTACTAAATTTATTTTTATTTGAAAACTTTTTTTAAAGAAAACGCCATAAAATTTAAAAATGCCAAAAGCTAGAGAAATGTGTTTATAAGAGTAAACATTTGTTTTCATATCGACTGTAGTCAGAGGGTGGGTAACGGCAGCCGCTCACGTCTTCGGCACGTGACCAGCATCAAGGCATCCACGCTGCTGCTCCTGTATCGATCTCAGTACACCCACCTGAAAAATAATAAGGAACTATTTATACATGAAATTTACTAAAACATTTTTTGTCTAATAATAAAAAATAGACATATTTTATTACAAAATTACGTTAATATAAATAAATACATTTAAAATTTAGTTTTTCTAAAAAGACTACATTTTGCATTTTGGATAACGCTTATGGGCAATCATTGGTTGTAAATATTGCTAAGTAAGTAGTGTTTCTTTAAATTTAATGCGAGTTATTTTCCATATTTGTTATTTATATCATAATAGAAACACTTTCATCAAAAATAGATATCTGTAAATGCATTATGATTTTCTTGGACATGTGTTGGTCGAGAGTGGACATTATTAGTAAAAAACGGAGGGACAAACATCCTAATGATGCTGCAGTGACGCAGTTTTCTGTGACATCTCTTCCCATAAATCATAATAAACTTAATATAATATTCTGTAATCGTTATTGGAAATAATATTTGTGTGTCTCTTTCTTCATCTATACTAAATGTACTTGTTGCGGTTGTTTTTAGTAATTAAGAAGATTTTAGGAATTTGACATTTGATATGTCATGTTTTCTTTTGTTCTTTTTCCGTACCAATTAGAATTGTGAAATTATATTTTAATCCATTTTAATCGACAAATTTATTTCACATCAGTTTCTTTAAATATTTGTGTAAATATACTTACAATTTTAAGAGTTATCTTTATTTTGTTCTTACGTAAGTAAAATGAATAATAATAATGATGTTTTTATTGCACAAAATATTTGAACAAAAGGCGAACTTGATGCCTTTAGGCATTTTCTACCAGCTAACTTTTGGGATATGTGAGCTGTGATGTTATAAATACCTAGTAAATAATGTAAAATAAATAATATAATTAAAACAAATACAATGTATATCGCAAGAGTTTTATTTTAAGAGTATCAATTCGTCTTAATTAATTTGTTATTATTTATTTTTATATTACTTCGGTCACGCATTTCGTCGCTTTAAACACTTGAATGGGTTCTAAGAAAAATGATACGACTGTTGTCATAGAGAAATACCTTATTTAAGATTCGCCTATAATGTGTGTTTTAAGGTTTGAAATATAATGAATACCTTCTTCAGCTAATTAAACTTTTTAATCTTAATTAAGCTAATTAAATTAATCCAATAAGAATATATTCAGATTTAATTTACATATAAAAAATACATTTGCCTTATGTAAATAACAAATATAATTTAATGAATTTGAAAGCGTTTACGAATGCCATTTCTCCTTCAAAAGAATGCCCGAAACAAAATCAAATCCGAGAACAAAAATTCCAGAGACGGGAATAAGAACGGATTGATCGACAATTGGCATCTTCGTGAAAGACGCTTAATAAGTTTCTACGTACTTCTCGGTCATCATCAATGCTTTTTGCTAAACAAACTCATCTCACTATTATTGTCTTAAACCTTCATACCTTAAAACTAACTTTATTTTCGCCATCATAAAACTTAAAATCATATACCTGTATTATTTGCAACAAAGTAATTAGTTTGAGCAATACTAAACCTTATTTTTAAAGATATAGAAAGGAGTGTTGTCTGTAAAGGGTGTAGGGTTGTCAACTGCTAAGAGTGACAAGTGGTGAGACCACTTCTTGCGTGTAGTTCCGACTCACTTATTTTGTCCATACTAAGGCAGCGCATGCGACGAATTTGCGGTGTTCTGTAAAAAGTTACGAGTTACTGTAGGGTTGGCGAGATTTAGAACAATTCGGATGGTTAACCCTTTATTGTTCATGGTGTTAAACAAACGAATGTGTTTAGTATCTAGGCGTTAATTATGTAGACTGATGTTTTAACCCAGTATATTAACCGGATTAGTACCACCACTTTCAAGGGTAACCTAGTCGCATTTTGGGATTAGTTTATAGTGTGTGTCCTGTCAATTTGGCCGGCATAGTGGGAATATATATTTAATGTACCATCTATTCCACTTTTCTTATTGTTCGTATATGTTGTTGTTACACGTTATATAAACAATTTGCTAACCCTACAACGTGTAATAGAATCAAGTTAAAGTAGTACAAACGACTCCTGCGCACAATTGACCACTAACTGCATCATGTGTCAATACTGACGCCATATAAATCAATATCTAAGCTGTATATAAGATGTTCGCGCCTTTATTAAACAGAATTGTTTGAATGAAAATTTTCTTTAATTAGTCACCAGATGGCGTTAGTTTTTAGTAAATATTTGTATGATAAAGTGTAGTTCAATTTGGTTTAACATGAATTGTAGTTTACTTTTATTTACTTGATGTCATTGTTTTGTAATATTTGTTACATATTAAGTACGACGTTTAAACACATAAGGGTGCAAGTTTGGCTTCCCGTAAAATATATGAAAATATAAATTAATGCGAACCCATTTGGAAGTAGCTAAATTCAACATTTCCCACAATTATACGTTGGTTAGACTAATTTCTGTCCATAATTCACAGCATTATACATAATTATGGTAATTCTTACATCAAAAATTTGATTATACAAAATAATTTCGAAATTTTAAATTTAAATAAAATGGTATAAAATTAAATTAAACTTTAAAAAAAATTCGTTAAAAGTCTATTTTATACAATATTTTAAATACACTTTATTTCATTCTGTTATCGATAAGGCGACTTCAATTAACAGAGAGGAATAGCCGGCCCTCAATACGTCGACAATTTGAGTATTTGATATATCCAAGTGATTCGGGCATATCGATTGAATGGAATTCAATACGTATTGTGACAATGCCTATATACATGCGTAATTGTATATAATTGGGGTTTCTCGAGAACAATGAGGCAAAATTACTCTCACAGTAAAATAATTACGGTGGTTTTTGCACTTGAGACGGTCTGCTTTGGCTTGCCCGGCGCAAGCTTTTGTTTTGCACTTAGGCACGATACACATTTTAGAATATTTACAATATTATTCTTCTGCTAATTTTGTGTTATTATTAATAAATGATTAAATAATGACTTTTTAAATTTTTATCTTTTGTTTTGTTTGTTTTTGTTTCTTCGTGTAAAATGATACAGCGTATGCATAGTTTTGGATTTTTAATTTGATTAGTATAGACTGTTTCGACTTTAGTAATAGAAGCTAGCAGTGTCTAGTGGTCTTGTGTAAAATTAGATCCCAAGTATTGGATATTTAACTTGTAAAAAATTATTCGTTATAATTGTACATATGTAGTTATCTATTATTTGATTTAAAATACTCTAATACTAAACATTAAAGTAAAGTATGTTAATTTTTTTTAAAGGTGCTTATTCATGAACAAATGAGTAAGAGCCTTTATCTAAAGTATCGATTAACGATTGTACAGCGCGTATAATCGAGTGCAAGATAATTGTTCAGGATAACGAGTTACAGAATCGAGTGTTATGATTATTTTTATTATTCGCCTTTATTTCCTGTTTTTGTATATCATTTTATTATGTATTTTTATATCAAAATTGATGCTGTGTAAAAATTCTATTAAAGTTTCATATTGGGGTAGATAGAAGCGCTAAATATAATTAGTCAATACGAAATGTTATTTAAATATTTTTTTCGCTTTTTCTATTATTTAGTAGTAAACAATTGTTTTAAATTATTTAAAAAAAAACTTTTGATCTTCACAATTAATGTACTAATGAAATAAATTATTTCTTCATTAAATATAAAATTAAATGCATTCGTTACCAATATCAACTCGAAAGTTATATTATAAATTGTTATGTATTATTTTAAAAACTAATAACAAAGGTTCGCTGGGATTAATTCAAAATATAATCGTTGAAGTAATATTTTAGAATTGAACATTGCCCTGTTGTTAAGCGGCTCAGCCACGATGCCAAGCCGTATATACATATCAAGTAATGCACGTTTTTGCCTCTCCACAGTTTATGTCAGCCCCCCACCTCTGCTCAGCACTTTTTCACTCTTATTTAAAGTATTAATGAATAACAATATAGTTGGAAAAAGGGCCATCCTTTGATTTAATACGTTCTTATCTCACAGTGTATATCTGTGGCATCTTGTGATAAAATACCCTGAGATATTGACATGACAAAACCGGGTTAATAAATTTATAAAAATATATAGTTAACCTACAAGTTATAATTTTAGAAAAGATTAAAATAATTTAACTTAATTAGGTTACAGCTATAAAAATCCGTTCAAAATTTAAATGATTGTAGTTGGTTTTATATCGTAGTTTATTTTTTTATTTATTATTTCGACATTTCAAATCATCTAAGGAGATGATACGACTCGTGAAATAAAAGGAGAAAATATTAATATATATAAGAAAGGCACATGTGAAGTGAAGTATTTATATTAAATTTTGCCATTACGTTGCGAACCGAAAGCAGTAAGCCTGCGTAACTTTTATGTTCTTATAAAGGGTTGAAGTTATTTTCAATATAAATTGTCCTTTTGTATTGTAGATCGAAACTTTGATAAAACTAAATTATTATTCTAGTTACTGGCATTGAACAAACTCGTAGTGGTGGTTTTTGAAATAAATTACTGCGTGTATATTTAGAGAAACGCCTGAAAATCAAATTACTCAGACATATTTTTTATATTAGTTGCGTTTGGAATTGGTGGTACTATATTGGGCTGATAACCACAAGTTAAACGTTACAATATGATATTTCCAGAAAAAATACAATTAATTTAATTCCAATTAAAAGAAAGAGACTCTGTAACTACAATATATTAAGCTTGTCAAATCTTAGAATAAAATTTTCAAAACAAACATATCAAAACATAATAAGCCGTTTAAATATAAATATATACTATATATAGGTATATATATGTGTGTATTTTATTTTAAAATAGTGTAAAATACAATGCATACAACAAATTTAATGACAATCTTTAAAAAAGACTTAAATAAAAACTCACTCCTTTTACGAGTTACAATGGCGTGCCGAAACGTAAAAAACAGATGTTTCCAATGACAGATTTATTATTATTCCGTTATAAATGATCCAGTAACTATTAAAGTTTCAATTCTCAGTCCATACAAAGATATAAAACGATTTTCTCGAAGGATAAGTTGTAGTGTAAATGAATTCACCATTTTTGTATTGACATTTTCGCCTTCATGAAAAGTGCTATATGAATTTTTTATCTGTTACAAATGACTACAAGTTCCCATGTTTACTGGCCTTATTTTTATATATAAACATAAATTGGAATAAAAAGAAGCTATCATTGAGATAATATACCTAGATAATATACAAACAACTGACGAACGATAATAATTTTGTATTGCATATCATATTTATAAAAATATGTGAATTTTTATCGAGTGTCTGCGAGTATAGTACAACCGATAGATATAACCTCCCTGACGTATCTCAGAGAAAAGTACAACCAACAAAAATGGATCTCGCTTTTTGTTACATTCTGTTTGCTGAGTAATGTAATGTGTCTGGGTTCAAATGACTGGAGTATTCTTATAAAAATATCAGCTACATGAAACTGGTAAATTTAATAGAGTAGAGAAACTAAAATAATATACATTTTTATAATTAAGTAAACAGAAAAAGCGAAATCAGTTAACGATAATGTGGGTAGTAAATAAAAGGTTAATTTGCAATGTAAAAAATAATTCGCTTACATAAAAATTATATTCTTTTATTATTTACGTTTTTTAATTAAAATTAATAATGTTGTTAAATCATTATCATTAAATTATTAAATATTATTGAAAGTGAAATCGTCTAGGTTCTTCTTTTTCATGGCAATTTCTTTTTATAATAGTCTGGCATATGACCACTTTGTCTGAATACCAAACTTAAATCGCAGAATCTCTAAATTATTTAATACCTCATTTTCGGCTCTAAACATTTAATTAAATCACAAGATACATTAATTATACCTACTATCCTTGATAATGTTATTTTTACGCATTGCTCACTCACTGTAGAACTAGGGGAGCAAGCGTGATAATATTTCGTTCTAATATTCGCATGATGCTCGTAAACTAATCTATAACGCGACTGAATAGTTTGTCCGAATAAAACTATAGAAGATCAGGATATTTTTTTACATTATATGACATGAAATAAAGAAGTAGGTTTTAGGAATTTTATATATAATAGGTACTTAGTTAAAAACGTGAAGGTATGTATTAAAAATACTTAATTACATGTTCTAAATACTTTTTGCCAATTTCGTGCAGTTTCGTTGTAGGGCTCGTGCCGGCTTAACCTTAAAAGGTAATTTCTTACAATTCAAAAAATTCACATTCAATTAAAATATTTATCATTTTCGCACTTAAAGTGGCGTGTTTTTTCGACTTGAGTAATTTACGATTGGGAAAGGGAATTGTCAGTGTTACTTGGAACTAAACAGTTTTTGTTTATATAAAACATCGTGAATTGAAGGCAATTGTTTACGGATTCTTATTTAGTTTTAATGCATTTTATGATTAGCATAACAAACGATAACGATAATCGCATACGTGTTTAATTTGTATTAAATATTAATATAAAAAATAAAATAATTTATATCTATGACCGTTACGGTTAATCTACCACCAACCATTAAAAAATCAATATCTAAAAATATTAACTAAAAGATGTAACATAAATATAGTCACCCTACAAGAGATCAATAATATCGATTGATTGTCGTCGGCCTGACGTGGACAGGTGGCGCTGTCCGAACATCAATACCTGGTCCATTGTCGATGCACCGACAGTAATTATAATGTAATTAATGTACGGTTTAATTAAACTCATCAGATAAGTCGCCATCTTGGCTTATTGATGCACCAATTAGTGTAATTAAATGAACTCCATGTTCGGGTGTACTTGGAGTTTTTAAAACTTTACTATTTGGAAAGTTATTAAGACGTGGTAAGAGTAAGATAGGTAAGATGTGGTATTTCATCTTTATATCAAAGGTAAAAGGTAAAGCAAATAATTCTAAGATGTTGTGTCAATGCAAAATATGCAGTAATTTGGGAAATACCAGCTCATTTAGATTTAAAAAATATATAATATGGCTAAACGCAATGAAATATAATAAGGTCTTCTGTATGTATTTGTTTCGAATCTAGATATTACATATTTGTATTATTTGAGTTCTGATATCTACCCTATTATATTTCTGGATTCAATTATTTTTCCTCATATTCAAAAAAATATTAAGTTCAAGTAGCGAACATACTCGAAGTAGTTGATTTATCTTCTATCGCTAAAGTACAATAGCAGGGATGGATGCGCGCGCGCCTCGTGCAGTCGATCATGATCCGCGCTACGAAAAAAATCACGCGCAGGTTTATCGATACGACATTGACGTATTCGGGAGCTTTGGACTCAGGGTTGACAATTGTTAGTCATTTTTAAATCGATCTATGTATTTGTAATTTTGGAATTAATAATGTAGTATATTACTTCTAAAATTATTGCTATATTAAAAAGAACAATTAAACCTAATTGTATTTAAACAGCCGTTCATTGAAAAAATAGAGGCAAGTATACTACAGTTTTGTATGTTCAGTAACGGGGATGTAGCTCAGTGGTAGAGCGTTCGCTTTGCATGTGAAAGGCCCCGGGTTCGATCCCCGGCATCTCCATAGTTTTTTAAAAATAATTCTTACAAAAATTAACTGTTAATAATCGCCTTAACGTCACACAATTGTCGCTATTATTGTAATTCGTTATGGTTTTGTGGTATTTAATACTGATTTTTATACAGTTTCTCAACGGGGATGTAGCTCAGTGGTAGAGCGTTCGCTTTGCATGTGAAAGGCCCCGGGTTCGATCCCCGGCATCTCCAATACTCCTCCTCCCCCTTCTTTTTTGTTTAATTTTTAACGTTACCATCGCATAAAGAAAAAAAAAAACTTTAATCATATTTCCTTTCAATTTGTCAACCCTATCATAATATACATGGCACAGACGCCGCCTTGACATGTTTACGGGCCAATTATTTGTATGGATTCCTGACAATAATGATTTCTTGCGCTCGCGCAGCCGACAGTCCATCCGCTTGACTGAGCGACTCTTCTCGTCCTATAATATTTTAACAGTTTTTCCAAATAGCCATATAAAAAATAAATCACGAATATTTCCGTAATCTATTTTTCATTTTTAAATCCTTCATAATTTTTGTTCACGTTATTTACCTTTTTTTTATTTACACGTTAAAAAAATATTTTAATAATTAGAATTTGCGTTTATTTTGATTATTTTAAACTAAGTTTTCGTTAAAATAATTCAAATAAACACGGTAATAAGCCGCATAAAATATTTCAAATATTAAAATAAAACATATGTTCATAAGACAGGAGGTGTTTAAAGTAACATTTCTCCAAGAGATTTGGGCTAAAATCTGCCGGAGTTGAGGCAAAAATATCGATTTAGTCGGCGCGTGACGCGGTTTATAAATGTGCGGAACCTTACACCATCTGTACTCTTGCGGAATTTTCAAACTGAAATGCAAAATATTTTTTATAATATAAATTCTTTAACACATAACTTATATACTAATAAAACCATTAGCTTTATTACTGGCCGCTGAAAATAATCTATACTAATATTATAAAGAGGAAAGGTTTGTATTTTTGTATGTTTGTAACGAATTGGCTCAAAAACTAATGGACTGATTTTAAAAATTCTTTCACCATTTGAATGTAGCACTGATCCACATAGGCTATATAAATTACAGGAAAAAAAATAAGGATCCCTACTAAAACTACAACAATATAACCCAACAACTTTTTTTAAAAATTGGCATAAAAGGCAGGCGTCGTTTAAATATGAAACATTATTAAACTCCATAGTACTTTATATCTTCATTAATACGCGAACAAAGTCGGGGGCAACAGCTAGTACTAGCATAAAAAAGAAGACAAAATCTTTTTTAATGTCCATATTTTACGGTACCGACTAATATAACAGTTTATATTTATATTATAAGTTTCACTTGTCTAGGCGGCACTCAAAGTCAACAATTAGGTAATTACAGTGAGCAAGGAGTCATGGAAACAAGGAGTCAGAACATCAGTGTGATGATGGATATACCTATAGGTACTTGCGTATATCCCTACTAACATTATAAATGTGAATGTGAGTTTGTTTGTAACGTTTTCACGCAACAACTACTTAACCGATCATCATGAAGCTTTGTGCACATATTTTTGGAGGTACTAGAAGTAAAATAGGATACTTTTTATTATAAAAATATTTATTTTTTACTATAGTTTCCAACTGACTATAGTTTCAGCTGTTTGGAATCATATTGATTCATTTCTATTGAAATGATCTCTGATACTTATTTAATGACTTAAATGCGAGCGAAGCATATATATGCTTATTTCAGCTTTGAAACGAACAGTAGGCTTATCATAGAAGTCGAATAGTTTTATTCTTAACTGAATGACGCTATAGTAATATAGAACTCCCAAAAAGTATAGTACACTGATTCACAAAAACACAAATTTGGTCCAATTCGCACGGGATAGGCCTATTAACACTCGCCTCACGTACGCGTCAATCGATACTATACGCGGCTGTACTAGTTACATTGCCTGCTCAGAAT
This sequence comes from Tineola bisselliella, assembly GCA_028551675.1. Lineage (NCBI taxonomy): Eukaryota > Metazoa > Arthropoda > Insecta > Lepidoptera > Tineidae > Tineola > Tineola bisselliella. The sequence goes on from JAPWLS010001326.1 coordinate 29,830, forward strand.
TAATATGAGATTAAAACTTAAATAGAAACCCATCAATGTATGCATGTTTAATTTTTACTTGATTACACACATTTAAAATTTTTTGCATGTATTGTAACTAATATTGTTTTCATTTGTTTATTTCAATTTTGTTTTTTGTTCCGCGATAAAAACAAATGAAAGTACTTTTTTGATGTTTCACACATGGTCTAAAATATATAGATTGTTTTGTAATACTAAGCCTATTTAATTTGATTCAGTCTCTCATTTACGGCTTAATTAGAAAACAAATGAATAATCAACCGAAAGCAGTTCTTATATAATATGTATTTCTGTTTTACGTTAGTATATGACAAATTTTAAATAAATAAATAAAATGTGTATTCAAATATGTCAGCAATGAAATTGTAGTAGCAGGTATGTTAAAACGACGACGATCTTGATGTTATTTACAGAATTCAACGTCAAAGTATTTTCTAAGCTGTTATTATCAATGACCTAGAAAATTTTCACCTTATCAAGTGACCACGCCCAGCCGACGTATAACTCGCGCCCCACGCCTTCTGTCGTCCTTCAGAGCCAATCGCACACTTCCATTTAATTTCCGAACACGCGCCGTGAACTATACTTTTCTCTTTTGCTCATATAAAGAAAGAGAAGGACAGTAAAGTTTCGAATTATCGAGTGCGTGTTCGATTTTTAATAGTAGAGTTCTATTTTTTCTTTGTTTTTTTTTTAAAGTCGTTTGGTTGGCAGGTGTTTTTTTTCTTCAAATAATTTCATAAAAATACACTTGGATAGATTAAACGGTTACTAATTGATATGTGTTGGCATGTAATTACTAATTAAAAGCACTAACCGAATTAATTATTACTTTCGTTTTTAAACATACACTCTTAAATATCATAAAAGGTTAACGAGTTTGATTTTTTAATTTTCTTTTTTCTAATAATAAACTATTATATTAGAAACACATTAGCGTGTATGCATAATTAAACTTGATTAACGGGCAAATAGACGCATCAAAGGAACATAAAAGATGGGGACTTAATTAATGATAAAGGAAAGTACTTATTATTCAATGTTAACGATGAAGATACATACATTTTATAATAATAATGAAATTGTTATGCAAATGATATTTTGTCACGTTTAATTATTTTTTTTTCTATATATAAAGTTAGAACATACACCTTAGAGAGTAAAAAACTGAGCTGCAAAAGCCAGTCGTAAAAGAGGGTGTTCCATAGTTCATTTGGCCGTAAATCAGTCTTAAAGTGACGCAAAAAGCGCGCTAGTAAGGTGACCGGACGCCCCTCGGCGGAAGAGCACTTGCTTATATTAAAGTGTTTTTTATCCAAAAATATGATAATCTTCACTATATATGAGATGGCACGAGGGTTGGGGAAAGCTAAAATAAAAATATATATTAATTAAAATTTTGATTACTTTCATTATTTCAAAAAAAAAAAAATAATGAAAATTAGTTCTGTTTCTAATACAATTATTACATTTCCTTTTTTGTCCCACGTCTATGCTTCTATTCGGGTAGACACAGACGTGGAGAGCTAGTGAAATCTCTTTCTACATACCAAACATTTATAAATTAAGTTTTCAATGTGGGTATGTATTTAAAAGTTTTTAACAGGTTTTATCTAAAATATTGTTTTAGTCAATTATTCTATAATATCAAATAACAAATTGGTTTTGAGTTATTTACAGAATATAAAAGGAGATATTTCGTGGCATTTTTAACACGTAGAAAAGTAAGATAATATAATAGTGTTATTGTTGAAAACATTAAATAGATTTTTTTAACAGTGATTTGAACGTACTACGTCACGAGTCACTCTTATGTCTTAGTCATTGACATTATCATTTTAGTAACTGTGTGACAATTACGTACGTGATGCTAAAGCTCCGTGTCACAGTTACAGTTCATAGGTCACTGTGGCGGCCTGTACTTACTGTGGGAAATTATTATACTACTATATACGGAATTTTGCTTTGTTTAACAAGACATTTTTAATGATCCTAAGTTGTTATTCCTTTATTAAGTAATGCCGAGATTATTTTTTTATTTAATATAATTGTAAAAAATAAGGCACAATAAAATAAAGCGGAGTGACCTACAAAAATAGAAAAAATAAATAATCTCGTGAAATTGTGTCAAAAAGCCGCGAAAACGCAAAACTGTAAGGGAAAGTGTTCAAAACATAATTAGGGAACACCCCTCAGAAATATCAGAAATGTACGTGACATAGTGTAGTGTCACGTAAACGTAACCCAATTACTTGGCCCGGTCTCGACGTGACGCTGAGAATTCGACAGTACGAGAGGCCTTCTTGTAGCTACATAAATGTGTGTGTATAGTTGGCTTGTTTCGTATGCCAGGCCGGTTCGGGCGCTCGCATCTACCTCGGCATGCCGCTCGTATAGTTTTGATAGCTGGATCCTCTCAATGACCGCTGGACCGAGAGACTCGGCACACGTGTTTAAAACAGAATTCAAAAAATGTGTTTGCAGGTTAGATGCGTGAGGTGATCGCGCGCGCGAATTTTTTTGACAGTGCTCGCGTTTTTGACTCGCAATTGTTTGCTCCTTACGTAACTTTGTATCGGGAATTGTGATAATTGACTAGTGAGTGGTTTAATATGATTTTTATTTTAAGTGCAAACAGTTAAAAGTGTTTTTATTGTAGTTTATCAAACGAATACCAAAAGTTTGTGAGTTCAAAAGGTTTTCTAACAAAAATTAACACTATGAAAATATTATTGTAAAAATTTATCCAGTTATTTTTATTTATTTGTAAAGAACGTAATATGTAAGTATTAAATGGAAATAAATAGAAATTTTACAAAAATAAACAACGCGATTAAGGACATTGCGGTGAAGTGACCAAACAATTTTTACAAATTTAAAATGAAATAAAAAACGTAAAATCCGTTATTACAAATATAGCGATATTTATATATAATAAAGAGAAATTCCAAACATAGAAAAGCTATCACGTCGGTATGCCGCAAACATCAAACAGCAAGAAAATCGACTCCCGCGCAACTTAACCCAAGACAAACATGACACCGAAGGCTGTACAAACATTTCCTAAAATATACTCAAATTCCCTTAAAGGTTAACATAATACGTGTTTTGAGGTCATAATAAATATTTTACTAATTACTAAAATAATAATGAAAAACATGTAGCTTAAACAATATTGAATAAATAATTTGGAAACCTGAATTTGTTTTCGAAATAATTGATTAAATCAACCAAAATAAACGCAATGGTAAGCCGCATAAACTCATTTAAATTAATTAAATCTTAACATTAATACCTCGGACTTGACTACAATATTTAATACTTAAGAGATGATACAGAGATTAAGTACTATTTGATTAAATGAAAGTTTCGGTAATACTAATAAAATAGGCTTGCATTAAAAGAATCACATTGCTAATTAGTTGTCAAAATGTAGGTAGTAGGTACTTTGAGGCGTGCTTTGCGTGAAAGAGTCCCCGCGGGTAATTGGTCTGCGATACCATTTCTTATCACGCATGCGGATAACGATTTAATTGGTAACTTAGGTATATGCACATGAACACTACAATGACGGCTAGGTAACTCTATATTTCAGAACTTTTTATTGGTTTATTTTTATAAGTAGATGAATTTCCTTTCTAATATTAATGAAAATATTATGAATTTAATAATTTTGTTTATATATTAGGGGTAGCCGAGCTCCTTGATAGTCCGAGCCATTTTTCAAAATTTGAAATTTTTCGCGAGTCACAATTAAATACGTATGCATAAAAGGTATTAAAAAAAGCGTTGCACTTAGTCTTTCATATATGCTGTCAGTAATTTAATATAATAGCACAAAAATGAAAAGGGAACTTGGGTGCATTTATCGAGAGCTACAAATAATCCTTCAACGAGCCGCAGGTTGGCCTCTCCTGTCATATATACTTATAGAATTTTAATTTTGTTTCACTTACCTACCTATATTTATATTTAAAAAAGAATAATATTAATTGATCGAAATTCTAAACTAGAGCATTGTAGAATAAAGTAAAAACTGATTTACTGATGGATTGCAATTTCACAAGCGATTGATTAAACATTCTTAGCTATATTGCTTCATGCTTCAATACACTGAATGTTTTGCTAGGAAAAAATATGACGGGTATTTCAATTTTATTAGAGTTTAATAACTGTAGTGAAATGTACGAAAATAAATAGCTCATATATTCAATAATTAACAAGATATTGTTTTTTTGGGCCGGTCTTTTGACCAAAGGTAACTGTGACTTTTATGACTTTTGTAGTTTAAAAAAAAAAACGAACACATTAAATGTTATGTAGTCATTTGACCCACCGTCATTTGAATATTACTACAAATAGTAACTAGTGTTGTACCCTAGTAGTGATGTCATGTGGTTATTCGAAAACATCGTTTAAAAGCCATATACAAATTTCTATAATGATTATTTTGAATGTTTTTAGGAATTAGTTATGACATTAGTTAAACAATAATTGTTAAAACGGCCCTAAACTCTAATTAATGAACATACATATAGCGATAAAAACGCTCCTTTATAGATAAATATAGATTTATTGGTTTTCCAATAAAACAAATGATTAATTTCAAATTTTAAGACTATAATTCTAATAACTTATTTCAGGCTATTCGCTGATTAAATGTCTATGCCGCTTACTATGGCGTTTATTGTGATTGATTAAATCTGCCGTTTCGAAAGCTTTGCAGCTACGACGGATGAGGCGCGACTGACAGTGGTTAATGGCATTACAACTAGCCTATTACAATGTTTTTATTCGTATTACTTGACATTAATTTCTAACAAAATAATCAGAAAACCTTTTGAAAACACAATGAAAACTTTGATATTATTTTTTTACATATTGAAATCAAATAGGATAATGTAAACAAAATAAATTATTTATATTTAAAAAAATGACTCAATATAAGTGATTATTAAAGTATGGATCATCCGGGTGGGTTCGCTTCATCCCCCTGGGCAGCCATGCTAGGCCATGGCATGCATGGGATGATGCAGCATGAGTACTCCCATGCCCACCATCACGCTCATGCCTCCATGCCAATGGATCTGCATGTACCACAGCCTTTTCCTTATTATCGGTAAGTAATTCAAATCTTTATAAATTATTTTGTAAGACGTGAAGCGGCCGCCTCTACTAGCCGAAAATACTTATTTATGAAGGTTTTAGGGTTTATGATATTTGTTTTGTCAGTGTCATCTTTCTTGTCCTTATTTTCCTTTTCATGTCAATCGATTTCAATAGCCCATCACAGCCTTTAAAATCACGTTTCGAGAATAACTTAGATGTAGTCGTCGTACACACATCACATTGCTGTGGCAAAAATTGTCTTCGATAGACTTTTGGTACTTCAATTTTGACATTAGATACAGTGCATATAATAATATTATAGTTATTTACTTCTTTTTAATTTTAGTCAATGTGTACTACATGTGTGTTCGTTATAGGCATACATATATATTGACTTATTTTGAACTTTTTATTTTAGATATAACAAATAATATAATTGACGTTTTCATTTATATACTTATAAAATCACTTAATTTCAATAAAGTAATACTATTTCTTTTTTGTAAATAAAAAAATAGTTTTATATTTTTAAATAAATGTCAATATAAAAAAGTATAAATAGAAATTATTATCATATTTTAAAGCATTCAGTAATAACACATTTTATTTTATATTTCTACTAGTACAACCTTGACGTAATGACTCCGACTCTGTACTTAATTACGTGGCAATAATAAAAATTATATCTCCAACGACCCATCGACAGGGTTCATCAGACATCAATCTTTAATAAAAAACTTGCTATATCTTAAATGGAATAGTTATTAGAAGTAAGATTCCCAGTGCATGGCGGTCCAGGACTTTTTCATCCACATAACTAGTACACACAAATGTAACCCTTAATGGGAGTTGATATAAAGAGTAAATTCCTGTGTTAATAGTTTCAAGACGTACTCGGAGACTGTGCATTTTAGCCATAACGCACTGACGCGTTTACTCGCATAACTCGGACTCACTTTGCCATATAAAAACGTTATAAGTACAAACGATTTACGCCGATTGTTTCCGAGATTTGGTATTTTATCGGATTGACGTATTTATTCATTGGATTGTGACTTTTTATGTAATTGAGGACGCAATTATGGTTAGGCTAGGAATTTTCTTCGTCAACTATATATCGATTTATATATATTTAATTTTTAATTTAATTAAATGTCTATGATAAGAAGGGTACCTTCGTTGGTAAAAGGAAATCGCTTAGGTGAGAACTTTTATTAGCTCTAAATGAGCTTGGAAGTTATTTAGAATTATTATTATTATTACAGATACTAATTTACTGAAAATCGCATTTTTAAAAAAAGAATTAGTATAATATAATACTAATTAACGTTTAAATAATTTAAAATACTTATGCATATTATTGTTTTTATTTTCTCGTCACAACCTTATGGCTGCAAAGATCTCGAAACTTCGGAATAAATTAATCACAATAATGTCACTTTATTAATGTTAGATTCTATTACGAAAGCGAGTAACGTATTGAGAAATATTTTAAGCAGTTACAAAGTAATTTTAAAATAAGTTTTATGAAAGTAATATTTACTTAAATTACTTTATATTTACACAAAAACACGTTCAAAAACTTACACATATTTAACTATTTTATGATTGTCAAAAGATGTTAAAAACAAATTCAATTTTGAATATATGTAGAAACTTGTATTTTATTACTAACGAGCAAATATGAATTTGAAGAAAAACAATAATTAACGATCTTCTCGTTATACGAGCTTTAAGTTACCTTAACAATCAATTACCACGATACAATTGTCTCTAAAAGGAAATATTTGTTAAGGGCATTATACATTTAATTTACTTTTCGAAAAAACACTTGACAATCTATCCTTAATTGGTCTTAATTCTTATTACCAATGTTCACTGTGAAATACACCTCAATTAGTTTAAGTTACGTTCAATAATGAGCACTCTTAATCCGTCAATTAAGTTTTTTCCTTAACTCCGATTTATGTTTATATTTGAAACCATAGTCAGTGACAGGAGGGGAATTTGCGCCGAGAAATGTTACTATTAGATTCAGCTGTTTCTTTTTTATTTTCAATCATATAATCAGTTATTACCAACATACCTATATTTTAATATTATATAAGCATATTGTAGAATAGTCATAGGAGTTAATAAGAAAAAAAAACAGTTAATTACGAATTGTTTACTATTTAAAACTAATTTAAATTCAGTAGTTTGATTAACGACATATATACTGATTGACACAATTAATCTGTACTTCATTAATTCACATTTTTTTCAATATAAAAGTCCATTAGGCATCGGTTGAAACAAATATTTATTAATATATAAATATTATATTATAATATTTATTACTGCTTTTTAGGTTATTCCTATGTCCTTTCAAGGATTGGCGTAGTGTATTATTTTTAATCCCTGGTTTTTACCAGCCATTCTTCCGTCTATTTATAATAACTTCAAGAGATAATAATAGTGTTTCTAATTATACGTCTCTATGTTTTTTTGACATTTTGCAATTAAACAATAAAGTTAAACATGTATAAGTAGGTATACATATCATATGTATGACCGAAACCAAATGCACAAAATTTAGTACTTTTCAATACAACCAAATAAGAAGGTAATATATACGTGACAAGCTACACTAATACCCATATAAGGGCAGAACAGAACCTTGTACCTTGCTGTAATTCCAAAATGGACTCATAAACACATCACTGTAATGTTGCTCATCTTGTGATTGCGAATTTAGTTTTACTTGTTCATTGCTCGCCCTTAAAACGACGTGCATGAATGAAAAGAGTAATGGACGTCGTTTTATAGAGTTAAATAGAGGGAAAAGTCTGGCGCTCTATGGTTTCTGCTTACCCTGGTGAAAAAAAAAAATTATTGTTGTTATTTATTACCAATTTTCATAAAAATTATAATAAAATGAGATAGGCTGTTAATCAATTTTAGTAGTTGTTTACTAGAAAAAGAAGATTGAAGGTGTATGATTTTCTTTTAAAACTTCATTGAAAATATTATTACAGATTTTGTAAACAACAGAAATATATTTCAGACATAACAATTATAGAAACCGTCTTGTCTACTTTATGTTATTGGTGTAACCATTTATTTTGGCCATAGCAATTTTTTCATTATTATAAAAGGTTTTTTAAAAAGTCTATTCCGTATTATCTAATAAAGATCATGCGTTAATTTAGATAAGTCCCAGACTGAATGAATGGCTGGGAACCTAGGTTATTAGGTTCGCCGTAAGCTCACTTCCTTCCATTCATAAACGAGTTCTAATTGATTTTACTTATCTATAGCACATGTTCTTTTAATAATATTATGATATAAATCTAGATTAAATATTGTATCTAACCTAAGCTAAGTTTCATTTTTACTTTTGCTAAATCATTTCTGAATTAACATAACCTCTACACATGAAAGTAATTTATATTGTCATAATAATATGTCAATATATTAGGGTTGTCATCTCCAAACTTCCATCATCAGAATCTTCTCTTCATCTCATCATCAGAAACTTCCACCATCAACTTCATCAGAATCCAGGATTTGAAGGTAGAAATACCAGGACATTTCGGTTTAAAGCTAGGACTATGCTATATGTAAAAGAGCAGTACTTAATTGTTATAGTTATATTGCACTAAAACAGGACGATGCTTAAAACTGTCCAGGACAGCCCAGGACACCCCAAAAAGCAAGACATGTCCTGGGAAAACAGGACGGTTGGCAAACGTGCAATATATACAACAAAATTAAATTATATATACACACTCCATGTCTTGAACTTGGATTACTAAAACCATGTACTATTGAGATCTGGAAAAAGTCAAAATTGCTAATACTGTATATTGACAATTTAATACCAAAACAAATGAGAATTTTGTTTATTAATTAATTATAATTAATAATATTACATTATAGTCAACCAATATAATGTGTATATTTAATGATGAATGTAGGATGTGCTCTAGGACCGAAAACTTTCAGTAGCTTTGTAAGTCAATACACCTCTGAAGATTATCCTGAAACGCGGATAATAAATTAATGTTACTATACTAATACGGTAGAGTGTAATAATCCCCAACATCCGTCTACCTACTACTGTTCGGTTTATTTATTCTAACGTTTTCTCGGATTTACAGTTAAACAGATTTAAACCAGAATAACGTTTCTGCGGTTAAACCATACCATATTATTATATTGTAAATATGGAAGGATTTTGTTAAATTATGACTTCCTGAATTTTACAGTTACTTCCTATTGTACCTACAGTCCGTTGAACCATTTCATTATTATTTTATAATTAGATATAATTTAACTCTTGATTACGCATTGAAGGCGAGGGTAGTGCTCACAATTGTAGTGTTGAAGGGAAAAATTATTTGTCTCTGCCTGTCATTTTGTGGAATTTATACAATTTATAAATCAATTATTATTTCCAAATCTTTAGTAATGACAATTATCAATTTATAATCTATATATATAAAAGGAAGTTGTGTTAGTTACACTAATTATAACTCGAGACCGGCCGAACCGATTTGGCTGAAAATTGGTGGGGAGGTAGCTTAGGGCCGGGGGAAGGCTTTAGGATACTTTTTATCCCGTTGGATATAAAGGAAAATCGTGTTAGTGGCACTATTTATAACTCAAGAACGGCTGAACCGATTTGGCTAAAAATTGGTGAGGAGGTAGCTTAGAACCAGGAAACGGAGATAGGATACTTTTTATCCCGTTCGACCGCGTTCCCGTGTGGCGTGACATAAAACGTCAAAGGGAATAAAAATTGTTACATAATTAAAATACAATTGTCACTTATGTCATTGTGGTTGAAAATAAACAGCTTTTCATGTTAAAACTGCATCTATATTTTATTCATAATGCAAATAACGATGTCTATCGGCAAGTATTGTATTGAACAATCATTTTGGCAAGAAAACGTACGTACTCTCAGAAAAAGTGTCGAGAAACATGACATCGGGAAGAAGGTGAAACAATCTACAAGTTTTCTTTACAACTACGTAGCCTTGCTGGTTATTGCGAATTTGGGAACACCCTTGGAGACTATCACGATAATTTAGAGGAATGTCCAGCCAGAGGCAAACGCTGTAGGTTATGCGGGAAGAACAACCACTTCTCAAAAGTGTGCATTAGTAGCGGAAAAGCAATGCATAAATAGTTTCGAACGAGACGTTTAGCACGACACAACACGTCTAGCGAATCTAGCGACAATGAAAGCAACCAAACGTATCCAGTGAATAAAAAAGATTCGCCAACTAAGGTAATGATACCAACTAAGTGAAATGTTGTTTGGAAGATAAATGCGCACTACGTTTGATCTTCTTAAGCTAAGCGTTAAGGAAGATCTTGAATGAGTTGGGTTATTCCAGGAACTCAGGCCATCAGTTAAAGAAACTATTCCGCCAGAATATTCGATTGGAGACATGGTCTGGGTTAACAAATCTATAGGGAAAGACTCTGAACCAGGGATTACATCAAAACGCACCGGGCCTTGCTCCTATCAAGTTGAAATGAACAATCGAGTAATCAAACATAAACACTTTGATCAACTTAGGCGAAGGAAACTAACGATGAGAACAACGATGATAATGATGTCATTCGTAACGATAACAGTTTGGAAACGAAAAACGATTCTGTGAGTAACAACAAGAGGCCGAAGAATTATTCCTATTATAGTCGTGGATCAAAACGAGGTAGGGGTGATATCAATGATCATGTTTTACCAGACACGATGACTTATCAATCTGGTGCATCAACTCATGTCACACAACAAAGTTTATCAGATGGACATGGAGACAAATCAGCTGGATCTCCTAACGCTCAACAGTAAGATCTTGAACAGCGGGAGCCTCAACCCTCAACATCTGCAGCATTAAACGAGGCACTACGTCGTTCCACACAACGACGTAAACCTCCTGCGCGTTTCAGATATTGAGCTTTCAGGAGGAGTCATGTTACATAATTAATATTCTAGGCTTAAAATACTATTGCCACTTATGTCATTGTGATTGAAAATAAACAGCTTTTCATGTTAAAACTGCATTTATATTTTATTCATAATGCAACAAAAGTCATTATAAAACGTGATATAGCAAAAACGTATCTGAGATGGAATAACAAAACGCAAATGACAGCTAAACGTAATTTTGTCTATGGTTAAGTATGGTTGAAAATTTCATAATTATAAATTTTGTCAGAAATGAATAAACATCAGTAAAAATCCAAAATCTGTTTATTTATTGCTTCTAAGGCGGAACAAAGTTCGCCGGGTCAGCTAGTAATGTAATAAATGAGTATTTGTTAGAAAATAAATAAATAACAATTTAATTAAAATTAAAATTCTTTACTTTGAAAAAAAGCAATTAAAATGGTCCCGCCATCCATTGCTAATTACATGACGCTATAATTCTTGAGACATTCTTTATTTGATATAAGAAAGGAAATAAAAGAGGGCTTAAAAGAAAATGTGCGAAAGGGCCCGTCCCGTCTGTGGCCCGTCTCCCGGGCAATTGGGCACTAATGAAAGGGCATCGGCCAAAGAATTAGAGAAAAATATTCAGAATAGCGATAGGCATGGAGTTTACAAAACGTAACTAGGAATGAAAAAAAGAAGTTTACCTTATGTTCTGATTTTGTGTATAAAGCGAAAATATTACAATCATACGCAAGTATAACATTTTAGAATAAATAATAAAGAATAAAAAAATACTGACTTCAATATAAATACATAAATAAATGAAATGTTTTTTTTTCTACAAAAAAAATGCAACAACAAAATATTATTATTAAAATTTAATAATGATAAATCCTTTACAAATGAAATCACACAAAACACGAACTAAGATCAATTAGCGATCTTATCATTAAAATGATTTCTCTTAGATAACTAATTATCACAGTAGAAATAGTGTCTGTTATACTGTGTACAAATTGGTTAAAGAGGTTTCTACTCTATTACACTCTATGTTAAACCTACAAAGAGTGTGCAGGTCGAGTCAAATGGGGTGAAAGAATTAAAAGGTGCTCAACTCCCCGTCATCGAGTGCTAATGTAAGAACACTTCCCCTCTCGACATTTTTACAAAAGCGTTTACCCGGAAAATGGGGTATGACTTTATATGATAATTTGTTGCTACTGTATTTTGGTCTGACTTCATAATATTAGTTAATTTGCATGTCTGTCTGAAAATACTTTTTTAACATTCCTATTAAAAATATTAAACCATGTTAACACATTTGTTTGGAAGAAATATATAAGAAATATTTTTCTAAATTAATTGTGTTAAAGAATGATGGCAAGGTGGTATATACCACCATTTTATATAGCAAAACTTACTAGCACTTAATACAGCATAGTGGGTTCAATTGCTGCCCCCAGATATTTCTCTATGGTAGTTGGTTGTCTCCACTCACTAATAGCACTCTAACATTAGTTAGGACGGGGTTTAAGCAACAGTATGTTATTATAATAACTAATTAATAAATATTTATAACATCTTTCTGTAGTCTGTAAATAAATTAATCTAATCTTGAACAAATCGAATAAAACGCCACTTAACGCTTACCCGAGAGTGGTGCATTTGCATAACAATCACAATGCATAAGTTAAGATTGTACTAATTAAGAATAACTTGGCCCCTTAGTTTACGTTACATGTAAGTTATCGGTTAAGATAAGCGGCGTATATTAAATAAAAGATCTTGATGCATATACAATTAGTTTGTTTATTGTATTCCCCTTTGAGATGTGACTTTTGTTGGAGATGTCTTAAATATTCATTTTTAATGGTGTCTATATTTTAATTAGGGCTTATTCAGCGGAATGTATCGAACTCA
>JAPWLS010002299.1:0-93537 GCA_028551675.1 Tineola bisselliella
CTTCATCATAGTAAGTCCAATGTTTAATTTTAGTTCAATCAGTCGAAAATCTAATAAGATTTACACAAACTTTCATCCCCTATTTTATCCCCTTAGGGGTGGAATTGATCAAAATCCTTTCTTAGCGGATGCCTACGTCATAACATCTATCTGCATGCCAAATTTCAGCCCGATCCGTCCAGTGGTTTGGGCTGTGCGTTGATAGATCACTAGTCAGTCAGTCAGTCAGTCACCTTTAGAGTAGATAGAAGATTTCACGCAGAGACGCCCAATAAAGATACAAAAGGTGTGAACTAAGATTATGTATTCTTTATTATTATTAGAAAGAGAGAAATATATCCACACCGATCACACGTGAACTTGATGATGCCACGTGAAGTGGCGAAACGCGTCGAGACAAATTGTTGCATGTTATGGTGCTATTTTCCTTCATCGAATTTCCTTTATTGTTTATAACTTCACCAAACACGTTTCAATTCATCCTAATTCAATTACCCTATTACATTAATTCAATCATAGTTTGAATTCAAAAAAATAAAATTCCCAAAACATAATGCATTTGTATTGATGTATGTTTTTATGAATTCGTGACTTTTGTATATGAATCTTTTGAGCGAATGATTAATGGTAGTTGGCACCATCAAGGCTGAATGATGCCTATGAAGTAGATGATTTATTATACATGGGAAATGTGTGGATTAATAAAAATTGCTTTCGTAGTTTATTCAGAATCAATGCTCAATTCTACACTTTAGTAATGATCTAAACTCAAGCGGCATTTGCAAATATTTACTGATATGATGAAAAATGCTACTTATGGATTTTCTGAGTTAATAGCAACCGCGTGCGAATATTCCAGCAATATTTTAGATACTTTTTGAAGTTTATAGGAACGTCATATACACGGAATCTGGATCTAACGTTCATTTGATAGATTGCTAAGAATGTTAGTCGTTAGTAAAAAATTCATGATTCTGATTGCTAGGCCGTAATTTTAGCTCGATTCGAAACAGACTAAATTCGTGATAAGCCACAGATCATAACTATACCTTATTAATAATAATACTTCTTAACGCGACCTGAATATTTGAATTTTTGAGGTTAGGTGTCATTTTTGTGGTTAGATGCCACTTTATTATAAGCCTCGAAAGCGGAAATCTGGTCTAAATATAGTTATTATATTGATTCATTTCTATTCAAATGATCTCTGATACTTATTTAATGGCTTAAATGCGAGCGAAACCGCGGGTAAAAGCTAGTTAATAATAAAAGAAGAATAAAAATCACAGTGATAATAGATATGATATAATTGTCAAGTATGCTGTGACACGGAACATGACAAAGGACAGCGCATGCGCAAGCCCACAGCACAATACAATCCAATTAACACACACGAGACATGTCGTAGGCGAAAATTTATGAAAAAAACACACAACCTTTTTTCGTTCGCGGCAACTCAAAATTACTTTGTCGAGTCGCGTCGTGTGCATGAAAAATTCATTCAGAAGACAAAAACAAGGGGGTGTGGGAATAAATTGAATAAATATAAAGGAGGGTAGGTATATAATATATATGGGACGTGACGTATGCAGCGGAGCGTGTTAATACTGTAATTTGGCAATTCTACTTTGCGATGATAACATAATGGCACATGACAGATTCGGATGATGTTATTTAAAATATTACCACTCACGGGGAAGATATAATTTTAAAATTTCCCCCAAATCATTCTTTAGCATCTTCAGTAAATTGTATTTCCGTGAACACGGCATTTATTAAAAAAATTCAATGCGTTTGAACAGATAACATGAGGAATGAATAAAGACACAATCCCCTAAGCAAGATGCGATGTATTTATTATGTAAATGGAAATGTATCTAAATCCATGTCTCGTTGGCACCAAAGGCTAAACACATAATAATGTAATAATTACAATTCCATTCACAAGCGCGGCTTCACAGAATCCCGAGGGCAATCTTTGCATTTCGAGGCAACGGCCCCACTTCCTAGAAGCACGAAGGCAAACACCGAAATAATAAAATCTCCGTGTATTTTGACAACATAATACAGCTTTTTTTCACTCTCGACTAACAATGCGTGCACGTCACGATTGATCGCGATCGCTTCCTTGCGGCCCTTACGAAAAGGGTTTCTACTAAACAAGAGTTGCAAATAATTATTTGTTTTTTGTCCACACGGCCGCGGCGGTCGGGCCACTGTGCGCTACCGTTTGACGTGGCGAAAGATTATAATTGACAGGCTTATTGTTGGCGTGACAAAGGGGATTACGTGCAAATCCAAATGCATTGTGGTACCAGATTAGCAGAAGTGGTTGGAGTATTCTTGAAATCGAATAAGCTAATGCAAAGGTGATGGGATAATAGACTGCTATGCGAGTTATTTCGTCGGCTGGAAATAAATGTATTGTATTTCTGGGAGCATTTTCGATATGTAAGCTTTTATGTTGAATAAATTGTGTGTTTTTGTTTGACAAAAGTTTATTATAGGGGGCCGGCTGTGTTTACTGTCAGTCGTGTTGGGATCACAATTATTATGACGTCCTGACAGTTAGCTGTTAAATATATTTATGAAGTTTATTATATATCATAGGTATAGCTAATAAAATATTCTCAGAAGTTGCCATGTTTGAAACGTTTAAAAACGGAACTAATAGAAAAATATACACAAATTTTATTTTTGAACAAATGTAAACATTATTATTTTTTTAATTTAAATTTAAATTAAATTTAAATTTTATGTGATTTCAAATATTAGATTTAAAAAAAAAACGGAAAAGAAAAACAATATTCCGATACCGGGAATCGAACCCGAGCCTCCTGGGTGAGAGCCAGGTATCCTAGCCACTAGACCATATCGGATATTGTGAACGCTACCGATTACGGTGACCACTTACGTCATCATAATACTTTTATCGTTAACGAACTCTATAAATTTATTAGCTATTTAATAGTTTCATGATCAGAGGCGGCTCGTCCTAAAGAGCGCTGGCGCGGTGCACTCCCACGAATATTACAGAACTTATATTACAGCGGCGTAGATATAGGTAATATAATATACTATTGTATAGGCATAGTAGAATAGAATGAATGTAATGTAAGGATAGTATGTATTATGAAGAAATATAGATTACTTCTGTAATTTTCGTAGGGAGTGCATTGTCATCCTATTTATATAGCCGCCTCTGTTCATGATAACACATTAAATTACGTACTAACTATAATAATATACGTACGTATATATAATGCAGGGATAGAGATATACGTTTAAATTTAAGAATAAAACGAAAAAGCAAGTAAATAGCATTTTCGTCTCGAATCCGCTGCCAATTAAAATAAATATTATTCTTGCAATTCGATCAAAAAATATAGACAGTGAGGGATCAGCATAAAATTCAAATTGAATCCGCCATCTATTTATGTTAATTTTTATACTTATTATAATGGAGAATACACGATATTAGCATGTCTCCAATACATTGATCGCTCTTAAAATTTATTACA
Source organism: Tineola bisselliella (assembly GCA_028551675.1). Lineage (NCBI taxonomy): Eukaryota > Metazoa > Arthropoda > Insecta > Lepidoptera > Tineidae > Tineola > Tineola bisselliella. The sequence continues at coordinate 3,522 of JAPWLS010002299.1, forward strand.
ATGCTTCGGTTATAATATGAAAATAACATTAACTGACAATCCATTGCTGATGTTATTAATGCCGTTGTAGCTAACGTTAAAGAAAACCCGTAATGTATAGTGTAACGTGAGAATAGTAGTTTGGATGAGAGACATGAGTAGAGGACGAGACGTCTGAGCCGGTCCGCGGTTGTCTATCAAAGTCAATCGAAATCGACGGACATGTGATGTCCACGTCGACGGAGAGGCCTGACTTCTTTGTGTAACCATAAATGGCAGAGCAAATAAATAGTCCTTTGTACTAACCGACTACGATTCGCGATCATCTTAAATGCCACGATAAGAAAGGGCGTTTTAATAATGCTCGACATTGAATTGGAAATATTCGTGAAATTTAATTTTCGATAGAGGTAATGTGGTTGGGCATACGCGATTCAGTGGTCATTAAACATACACAAGAAACAGTTAACAAACCCATACATAATAACATTTTGTATAGAAAAAGAAATTAAGCTACATTATATTGGAAAAAAAGTAATTAATTAAAAGGAACTGCCAGTACTTAAATTAAAATAATCCTCCAGACAATACGTAATAGTAGGAAAGCATTTCAAATATGAACATAAATCAAAGTTCTTTGATGTCAAATGATAATCGTTCACTACTTTGAAAACTTCACAAGCAGATGAAAAACTATAAATTATCCCACTTTGGTTTTTGACCCCGGAAGTTGGTCAATCTAAAGCTCGCGTACAATCCGCGCATCAATCAATGCTACTGATGATTGATCTTTTATTAATGAAATAATTGAGAAGGATTGTAATTCATTCAATTTTAAATTTATCAAAATGGGTTAATCAATTTATCTGCTTGTTTGCTTTCCTTATCAGCCTCGGCTTGGCGGCTTTTGGTTATCGAGCGATTCTATTTTTAGCCATTTTGTGATACATTTAAGTCTGTTATAATTGATGACTAATTATCACATATTCAACTATCTATAAATAATAAATACATTTATATATTTTGCTGTTACGAGCATGTGAAGGCGACAACGTTCTCAAATCTAATTCCGTGTTATATAATTGTATGTACTACACCTACTATATATTGACATTTGCATTATTCTCAAGTCAACTTTTACTTTCAAAATAATCAACCTTCCGACGACTTTTTTCAATTCTCATAAAACGTATTTTTTTCCGGTCCAGCAGCACTGCACGTACGAGTCACATTATTCTGAATAAATCCATAAAGCGAATATTCAGTACCTAAATCTACCTGACAGCGATATCTTTCCGATCGCATTGCTAAAATTATGCCCGAGTTATAAATCTGTCTGTCTTCATTCCGTGTTTGTTTCTGCCGTTTGTCTATTACCATGCGATAGTGGCCTTTAATGTCTCGTCAGTTGACGTCAAAGTGCTCTGTGACCGGCGCGAGTGCATTGCGAACATTTAAATTTGAAATGCCAAATTTGCATGTCTGAAGAGTGACTGCCGCGAGCACTATCCATTGACATGCCATTTCATTTACCACCATGCTATATCTACTAGTATAATGCCGACTGCATCCGGTCTCAGATAAAACGAAACTTAGTAAACTGCTTGAAGATTTGAATTGATTGATTGATTTTTGGCGAAGGAAAAAGCCTTAATATAATTATAAAATAACTGATTTATATGTATTTATGAATAATCATATTGCAATGTAATATTTAGTTGGAATATTTAGATGTAACCTTATAATCTCCCTTTGCGGAACACACTTTGAGAATGACTGTTCTAGTTGAAGTATTTAGGCTGAATGCTAATAAATAAATTGGGAACTGTTGTAATTAAAAAGCAATTTTTACATATGCCTCTAAACATAATGATTTAAAGCTGGCACCTGATTGACAGGCTCGTGTGTGCACTGACACAGAGGCGCGCCAACTCTACAACTAAGCATTGTTTGGATGTCTAACGCTCGTCATTTAGAATTATTTTCTTTAATAAGTAGTTAAAAAGCTTCAAGTGTATGATCTCATCAGATGTCACAACAGCGACCGCTATTATTTGTTGACACAAGATTAGAGGCGGTGCGTCAACCTGTCAGATGCGACGTTGATTTACGAGCGAGCGTTCTATTCATTCCCGTTTCATTATATTTGGCCTTTTTGCTTCCAGTCTCTCCTGTTTATTTGGCGGTCAAATTTCATCTCCACTAGCGGTACCTTTGTGCTTTTATGCCGGTGGCGTCCTTACGTTTAGGTGTGGAGTCTGCTTTGTGTGACGAACAGTGGAGTTATATGTGGGGCCTTTTTGTTCCATTCCAATTCACAATCCACTCGTTCTTTGTTGATGACACCAGGGCGATGGATCACGTGCGTTGCTACCGACCATCCGACCGTTTGAAGGGATGTGTTGTTATTATTCAGTTATACGTGTATTTTAAGCTAACCCGATTTGGTTGTGTGAATCTTTGCATATGACGTACTGCCAAGCCCTTAGACATATATATATTTACCCGCAGCTTCGCTCGCATTCAAGTCATTAAATAAGTATCAGATATCATTTCAATATAACTATACTCTATATTTTACTATAGTCAATTGGAAACTATAGTAAAAAATATATAAAAAGCATCCTATGTTACTTGTAGTACCTCCAAAAATATGTGTACAGAGTTTCATGATGATCGGTTAAGTAGTTGTTGCGTGAAAACGCAACAAACAAACTCACATTCGCATTTATAATATTAGTAGGGATATATATCTGGGGAATTAAACAACTTATTCCTCGTATTATTTTTATGTGCGTTATCATATTTTTGTGTGGAATAAACAAATTGATTTGATAATATTAAAGTACGTTTAATTGCGTTTTATTATTGCAAACATCGTTTATATGACACTTATATGGCATTGGCACATATTGGCAGATCTCACTTTAAACTAAAAGTAACTGTAATAAAATTGTTTATTACAATTACAGGCCTTCAGATAAAGACGAGTAAATTCACTCAGTTGGCACAATAATAATACTTTACCTTGTTTTGTTTTATACAAACAATCAATATAAGTCTTGTTTAATTGTTACGAAATATATTACAACTTAATTATGTGTTTATTTTGTGATTAGAATACTAATTACCTATTTAACTTGTACTGCGGCACATATGTAGAGCGAGTGCATAAAGCTGCTATTCATAACCATCGATCAAATATGAAGGATCACCGTCATTTACGGCGCTCATTCATCCCAGCCCTCCCCACTCTTTAATCTCGCCTCTACTTATTTATCCAGACAATGCCTCGCTTCAGACAATTTGTCTTCGCCGTCTTAGAATATTTCTCTTTGTCTATGAATAATTTCGCTAATAAATTCTTCAAGTCAGAACGGGCCTCTTTGTTTTTCTAATATTCTTGTTGCTCGTGATTTGTTTGCTCTTGTGATGGCAGCGGTTGTGCTATTCACGACTGCGATGTTTAACTCTTTTACCAATATATGTTAAAAAAGTGCATTTTTATACATAATTTATATAAACAAGAGAAATATTCACCATTTCCGTTACAATACACCAATATTCATAATTTTTTCAATATTCTCTTTAAAAGATTTTATACTATGATAATAAAAACACAGAAATTGAATACTACAAGAAAATTAAGTATATGGAAAATGCGCGCCAAAAGTGAACTGTCAAAAGAAGCGACGTTATCGCGACGCTGGCATTTTTCACAACTAGCGAGAGCAGCTCCTTGGCACTAAAAGGGTTAATATATACCTGAATTGAAAATCACTGAAGCGCTTTAAAATGCCACATGTATTTCAGTGCATCAAGAATTCTAAATTCGTTTTATATATCTCTTCTAAACGAGCGTTCTATTACATTTTCAAATGTTCACATCAAACGTATTATCTTCCAAAACGCACATTCCCCACTGCTCCCCTCAGAAAAGCCATTAATTTTATTAAAAAGAGACAGAGAAACAAATGACCACTCCATCGTATATTTATTTTTAATGACGAACTCAATGATTTTACAGATTTTCTCTTCAATCGCCGCCAAAGCTTTTATCTGGAAGCGTATTCTTGTTACCAAATTAATATTACCAAATCAATTTTTATTAAATTCCTATCCGAATCCCAATTCGTATTAATACCAGAATTGCCTTGCCAGAGTGCCTTGTGATGAAGATATCAATGTTCTACGTACGTTAGGTTTATTTATAATATTTTTTATTTTTATCTCAATTAAGAGAATTTCTGTAGTTCTTTTTGTGGAAATAAATGTCTTAAACCTTAATTTACAATTTTAAATTTGTTTTTATTTTTACTATAATCTGTATTAGGTAATTAGATTGAATTTGGTAATGGATTTGATCTGAAACGTCTTTGTTCAAGAATAGCCCCCCGACCGCAGCTGTCAGCCGTCAATCTCGGAGATTGTTGAGTAAAACCGGTAGCAGACAACGTCGCCGATTGCATACAAACCCGCGGTCGCTTTATTGTGATCTCATGATATTGAATACGGTTGAAAGTATTCTTTTGTTCAGCCTTGAATTAATAAACTCGTAGACATACATAAATATAAAGGCTGGTTCGGTTTTGTCTTTATTTGGCATTTGTGAGAAATTTATCATTACGGAACATTTTACCTTACGCTTTAACCGTCAGAGGTGACTGACTTAGTGGAAGCCCAAACTTGGACGGATCGGGCTGAAACTAATGGGGATAAAATAGGGGATGAAAGTTTATATAAATCTTCTAGATTTTCGACTGATTGAACTTAACTATGATGTAAACAAAAATAAAGCCGCACAAACTATACCTAATTAATAATAATACTTCTTTTAGTTTAATATAAATTGTAACCGACAAAAGACATCATTCCAAACAGAAATGCCACGTCACTTACCCTAACACTGCCAAGACAGTCCTAATAGAAGTGGGTGAAGAAACAAAAGCCAGTAGATAGGAGGAAATAATCGCCGCTAATTATTCACCATTAGCGGCAATCGCAGATCTCACAGATGATGTATGGCATCACTCTCCCATTTATCACGGAGGCCTTTGTTTTACAACTCAGTTGACTGACAGCTCGCGGTGCCCCATCCTAACTAACTGTCGTCGTATGGCAAAACTCACTTTCGCTTTAATTTTAAGTTAATCACATACTGTCTTTATAGTTCTATTTACTTTTATGCCAGATTTTGTTTTGTTTAATTAACTATATAAATATTTTCATTAAATATTATAACGATATTAATTTGAAATGAAATGAAAATCGTTTATTAGCATAGACACTAAAGGCGTGCGCTTGCTCATCGTTAGAATCTATAATGGCTTCGGAAAGGCGTATGACGAGAAGAAGACCACAAGAAACTCGTCAATCGTGGCCTGTACATAAAATAATTAACAAAAAGTAAATAAGAATTCATAAGTCACATAATTCATTCAATTCATAATTTAACGTTTTTCTCTTATTTTAGTATTTTATTTTATTTAGACTGTAAAATTAAAAGAATGCAACAAAAAAACCTAATTTCAATTATTACAATTACCATAAGAAACACTTCAATTTTTGTTTCATAATTTAACGTTTTTCTCTTATTTTAGTATTTTATTTAGACTGTAAAAATAAAAGAATGCAACAAAAAACCTAATTTCAAGAGTTACAATTATCTGATTTGACTAGATATAAATGCGTAGGTTATCAGGCACGTCATGCCATAAATAACTATTAAAAATATATATCGTAGGTAAGTGCTGTTTGCCATTCCACGTCGGATGCCTGAAGCAATTTTTGCCATGTCTTGGCGTACTAATGGCTTAACGAGGAGAAAACGTTGTTCATAAATTAGTCAGTAATTGATGTGTGTGTGTGAAAGGGAAACAAGATGAAATTAAAATGAATAATACAGTTTCTAAATTTAAATCTTTAATTACATATTCAGTTTATAAATTGATTGGATGATTTTATTATGAGTTATTATTACTAAGTCACGATTTCAGTCGGTGTTTGTTTTACTAACCATTTCTCATTATCAATTGTATTTAACACTAGGTTTACGGGACGCGTCAATTTGACGCATTTTGACTTTTATCAGAGAATTACCAAAAACTGTTTAAATTTTTATTTCATCTCTTTGTATGACTTTTATTCATTGATCGAGGGAAATATATATTGAAGTCTATTTTCTTTAAAAGTGTTGAATTACTGAACTTGTCTATGTGGTATACCTATCTCTACGATATGCGTCAAATTGACGCGTTTTAGTAGAAGTAGGTATATAGAAAACGTCCGTAAACCTAGTGGTAAATGTTTTAGTGAAATGAAATATGCTGGACTCACGGTTGTCTGATTAATCGGCAGTTCCAGCAGACGTTTTAAATTTGAACAAAATTAATTATACAATCAATTTGCCAGACGACGTGTCATGGCCGCGAAGGTGTTGCTTTTCGCGCAGCAAAATGTCAATCGATGCAACGTTCGCGGCCCTATCACTGCTATGTGCGAATAAATGCTCGAATCACTCCGCGCATACGACTCAAGTTGCAATGCGTGCTGCCGACGTGGGCAGCTCGATTCGCCACAGTTTAATCGAGTCTGTATAAAAGTCGCCCAAGGTGAGAGCGGCTACAATGAGAAATTTTTATGTTCCAACTGTCATTTCACGCACATTTAATGTTAATTCGCACGTCCCTGTCTGTCCCTGTCGCTTCGGAGAGCAATTTAATTTCCCTTTAGTTTATTGGCCGAGGATTTATTCGTATGCATGTTTAACGCCGCTCGCTCACAAGTTTATGACGGCGGACAAAAAGAGAAAGGTATTAAGAAATAAAACAGTTCGCTCCATTCCCAAATTATATGTTTTATTGGACGCACCACTTTTGTGTTTTGACAATTTATTGCCATTTTAAAAGTTATTTCTCATCTTTCCGTCGGTATTAAACGTGTTTTTATTTTTTCAATAGAATCTTCGTCCGGTTTTATGTAGCGGTGTTACTCTCTGACAATGCCCACTCGTTGTGTTTAAAAGAAATATTTAGTTAATCAGTTATATATATATTGCAGATATTTTCTTTACAATTTTATAGGGACTCGTTGACATATACAGTTGTCTATATTTCTATAGTTGTGTATAAATATCAAAAAGAGATTGCAATTGCCAACAATATACTTGAACACGATGGTAAAATAAATAATTGAAAGTTTTTATTAACACTAGGTTTACGGACGTTTTCTATATACCTACTTCTACTAAAACGCGTCAATTTGACGCATATCGTAGACATAGGTATACCATATAGACAAGTTCAGTAATTCAACACTTTTAAAGAAAATAGACTAATTTATATTTCCCTCGATCAATGAATAAAAGTCATACAAAGAGATAAAATAAAAATTTAAACAGTTTTTGGTAATTCTCTGATAAAAGTCTTAAATGCGTCAAATTGACGCGTCCCGTAAACCTAGTGTTAAAAGCATTTGAGATAAAAATTGCAGCATCTCATAGTCAACTTGATTGAAGATATAACAACATAAAAAATGCAATTGTGACGCTTTTCATTCTCGCGACAGAAGTTGGTTGGTAGCATGAATGGTTAAAGTTCAGAGGATCACATCCATTATTCATTGACTTCGTTTTCCTGCTTCCTAAAGGGTCACTTTAACTTTTACTACATACTAGCTTTTACCCGCGACTTCGCTCGCATTTAAGTCATTAAATAAGTATCAGAGATCATTTCAATATGATTCCAAACAGCTGAAACTATAGTCAGTTGGAAACTATAGTAAATATATTTTTTTAAATAAAAAGTATCCTATGTTACTTCTAGTACCTCCAAAAATATGTGTACAAAGTTACATGATGATGAAAACGTAACAAACAAACTCACATTCACATTTATAATATTAGTAGGGATATTAATAATCACTTTGATATAGTTCAACCAACGTTATAAAGTTTCAAGAAAATTGTCAAATGAAAAAATTCAATTGCGTGGACATAATAATGAATTGGAAACGGCCCAATAATCGGATATCGGTAGATTTATATCGCAATGCTATTTAAGTAGAGATAAGGTCGCACCGCAATCATTTATCGGATTATTTGTAAATTTCATATTTAAATGTAATTTTTGTAGATATTAAAGTAGTAATTCCCACTTTGGGGCTTTCCTGCCAACTTTTCCTTTTGTTATCTTTCAAATGAATCATTTTCCCCGACATAACAAAAAGCTGAACAATAACCTCACCAAAGTAAATGCTTTTGTTGATTCGATGAATTCTTGTTATAGCAAGGAACTATAAGTGAAGCCTTCAATCATAAATATAATCAATAATTGTCAGATGAATGAGCGCCGCCACATTATCAACCAATACGAACGATTTATCAAACATTAATCATTAATAATTGCTAATCATAATTGACATTTGTGTACTTTATTAGTCGCTTCTTAAGATTGCTGCCTGACTACAACATATGGCGGGAAATGGGTAGTCTGCATTTTGAACCATTTAAAAGATTACACTATAAATGGAACATAGACATTCCAAGTTCTTTTTAATGAACGGAGATTGCAAATTATTATATACTAGCTGTTGCCAGCGACTTCATTCGCGTAGTAATGAAGGTATAAAGTACTATGAAGTTTAATGATGTTTCATATTTCAGTCAACAGAAAATGCCTATCACACCCCTGTGGCAAAATCCGACATAAATTAGTAAGGATCCCTATTTTTCCTTGTAATTTATATAGCCTATATTAATCAGTAATAATGTAGCATTCAAATGGTGATAGAATTTTTGAAATCGGTCCAGTAGTTTTTGAGCCAATTCTTTACAAACGTACAAAAATACAAATAACATCGCCATATATATATATACTTAATAAAATAAAGATTGAATAAGTTGTAGTAATTCATCACGGACAAAAATGTCATAATATTGAAATAATTGATAATGTAATAGAAACCCACGGAAATTGTCACAAATTACACGGCGAATCAACAATTTTAACAATGTAATGTTTACGGTGTGCAAAGCAATTTAGTAACGCCATTGTTGGCGCTTACGACCCTCTGACATCCGCCAACTATTCGCTTATCCGTTACGGCCAAATATCATTTAGCAATTGACAGATTTAACTGTGATATAACTGACATTTGCAATTCACTAAACATAAGACTATTGGCGAGCAAGTGCACGCCTTTAGTGCCTATGCTAATAAACTAATTTCATTACATAACTCCTAAATCTCTTGAAACTTTGACACCAGCAGAAGATAACCAGATGCAAATAAACAGTTAGAAAGTGCCATTCAAGCTTCTGACTTTTTTGTATTTACTATTCTTTATGTATCTATGTGAATTATGTTACTGTTGTTATGTTTTTTTTATATGTATATGTTATTTATGTATAAGGGATACATTTTTTTACCTTCACATTTTTTTTCTCTAAATAAATATTTAAAGGTTGGCTGGTAGAAAATGCTACCTAGCATTAAGCCCGTCTGTACTGATGTACTAAGTTTTAAATAAATAAATAGTATTAAATTTGTATATTACCCACTAACTTTATATTGTACAGGATAAGATTTTATGGTGATCGAAATCTTGTAGATTCTGACTATGCGCAAGAGTCTATGCGAAATAAATAATTTTTATATTGATTTTATTTGTGACTGTACTTATATTAAGCTAAAAAGTGTGGATGAGACAGTCCTGGATACTTTCAAATTAATATAGAAGTGAAGTCGTTTCATCTGGAAGTAAATAATTCCTCTAGATTCTTTATAATTGTTCAATAAATTGTGTGTAGTTTGTTTGCTGTTAATAGATGAAGTAAAATGAATAATTCACGGTTCGTGGGCCGCTAATGGAATCATCAGATTATTGGAGCGAGTTGTGTCTTATTAGAATTGTGGCGAAACCAACTATTTATAGAGATGTTTCAACAATTCAAAGCAAACTTATTCAAAAATCATATTACACGTTAGATGAATATCTTACTGATAAAAAAGCTTGGACATAATCTATGTCATTTTATGTTTACCCTTAGGTATACAATAGGATGCCAATGCCCCTATACAGCAGCTGTTCTTCCACGTCATAGTAGATTTATTATATATTATTATGATATTAGTATGTAAGTGGACAATGCCAGTATATCAAATTGATAATTATTGAATTAATAAATTTATTTCATTTATATTTGTATTTGTATTGACGAATAAAAGCGCTCTATCTACTAAAAGAGCTCAGTTACTAAAAGTAAATAAATAAAAATATAAATAAATTATAAGGGTTGCTGATTCTTATGTATCAAGGGTTATGTAAGTATTTTAAATTGAAAGTTTACGATAATAAAAAAGTAATTTGTTATTTCAATTGTTAGTAGGGTTGCCACCTTTTTTTAATTATAAAAAATAGTATTTTTTTATAATTAAAAAAAATATAGTACTTTTGGGAAATTCAGGAAAAAAATAGTACAATATTTTTTCAATAATTATTTGTTGTAATTTTAATCCGTTAATAAATAGTCAAAAATAACCTTAATGTTCGGGTAGCATTAATTGACAGGACGTTGTAAGTGGTACCAACTAAGCGCCGTACATGAATGATTTTCGTTCAAAAATTCCCTATACAGCGCTGCGGGTGCGTTCCATTCACAGTTAATTCAAAAAAAGCGCGACAATTGAATTAGCGATAAAAATATAGTATTTTTCGTCCTATATTGTTTTTCTATAATATATAGTACAATTGACTAAAATATAGTACGATACTATATAATATAGTACGGGTGGCAACCCTAATTGTTAGAAACGAGTTTGAATTCTACAATTATTCTGAATAAAAATATACTATATTTGTGAAAAAAATTTTTTTTAATAAATTCTTAATACTCAGGTAAACGCATCGTGTTTTTTAGTGATTAGTTAGTGACCATTAATTTGCAATTGCAATGATCTAAGGGGTGATTCAAGTATTACGTGAGCATTTGAGGGGGGCGGGGGAGTCTTTGATGACATGGTGGGGGGGGGGGGGGGTCGATATCGTGATTACGTCAGCAATTATATCAATAAAAAAAAGAATACATTAAAAGAAAAATGCATATAGGTACCAATGATTACGTAAGCATGGGGGGGGGGGAAGAGGTTTGCTTACTTTTGCTGACAAGGGGAGGGGGGGGGGGGGTAAATAATTGTAAAAAATCTGCTTACGTAATACTTGAATGGCCCCTAAAGAATATTAGTTTTGGGTAGTCCTCATTTATACTGTTTTTAACGCCATCTAGTGAGCAAAATTCGCTATAATTCATGAAATAAATACACCTACTATGGATTATATCGTGTGTAGGAGAACTCATGGAATAAAACATAAGCCTATCTGACAAATAAAAGCGAGCAGATTACTATATTTTTTTCATTCACGTCCTGTTTTGACATTAAAAAAAGCCTCAAAGCCGCCGATAGAGTCAGGAGCAGCCGAGCGTCATAATTCTGACAGGTCGGCAGACAACCCGCCACATCGGATGACAAGTCGGTCGACGAGTTGGCCGACAAGTCGTGTTAACGGTAACCACGGCCGATGTCACACCATGCGATATTAACTCTGTTATTCTGTTTTATAATATGTAATAACATTTTAACACTCAATTTGTTACGGCTTCATTTCGATTAGTTACTTTTATTCCCCATTTATTTATTGACGAGTTTCTTGTGGTCTTCTTCTCGTCATATGCCTTTCCGAAGCCATTGTAGAGTCTAACGCCTTTAGTGCCCATGCTAATAAACGATTTCATTTTCCCCGTCTGAAATAAACAGTGTATAGATTGTCTGGGAATTGATTCATAGTACTATTGCATTACAAGCAACCAAACAAGCAAACATGTAGGTAATAAATGTGTCTACTTACGACACAACAAAGTTTATTATCAAAGTAATTACATGACACCATTACCTTGCACTAATATGACATAATCCGGATTTTGGTAACCCCGAACTGTCATACGGAGGCGATATTCACGTGACATAAATGTAACTCATTTTCAGTTAATATTTAAAATAATAAAATAAAATAATAAATAATTCTACTATCGGAATATTAATAAAATACAATAAAAAATGGTTACGCTTTAGTTGAGGATCCCAGGATTTAATAAATGTGAAAATATAAATTTTTTTTCTGAATGAAAATTCAGTTTTTTTTTTGTTAATTATTTTATGTATGATTAACGAGTTTCTTGTGATCTTCATGTCATGGTAGAATCTAACGATGAGCAAGCGCACGCCTTTAGTGCCTATGCTATATATACGATTTTCATAATTTTGGGGTCCTCAACTAAAGCCAAGTCTAAAAATATATTTCCAAACATATGTTAGTTAGATAAGTAGTAATTTGCAAATGTCAACAATACAACAATCGAATATAATTGAATCATTATTGTAACAATATCGTATTGTATTCGATAATAATACGAGGAATAAGCATGGCTGTCAAAGTGTCAAGCGAGCGAGGGACATGTCTCGCGGCTGGTTTTATAAATTCGTCAGTCCCTGTCCGTGACAAACCATTGCTGACATTTAATAGACCAAACGTTAAGTTTATATGACATTTGTCAAAATCAATAATTACGTTATGTCAGTGTTAATTGACGTGTTCCAAATTCGAATGGACCCTCGTGATTGGTCGTTTAATGTTATTAATTATTCGGTTTTCAACTTAGTTTCTTGACAGGTAAAAGCCACAATATTTCAATGCTTAGGTCTCTGCTTGCTGATTTTTTGTTCTGCTGTGAAGAATATAAAATAGACGAATGCACTCATTATGGTTACGACAGTTACAAAAAGCTCCAGCAGGTGGCGCGTGACCGTCACTCAGCTCGGATATTGATTACTATAGAAACGATTTTTTGTTACTCGGGGCCGCTAAAATGAATATTTGTCACCAAATTTAATATTTATTACGTTTTAATTTTAGAAAACAAATGAAATTGTTCACAAAAAAGACATCCCTACTAATATTATAAATGTGAATGTGAGTTTGTTTGTTACGTTTTCACCCAACAACTACTTAACCGATCATCATGAAACTTTGTACATATATTTTTGGAGGTACTAGAAGTAACATATGATACTTTTTATTAAAAAAATAAATATTTTTTACTATAGTTTCCAACCGACTATAGTTTCAGCTGTTTGGAATCATATTGATTCATTTCTATTGAAATGATCTCTGATACTTATTTAATGACTTAAATGCGATCGAAGCCGCGAGTAAAAGCTAGTATACATATATTGTGAATGTCGGATAGGCGTAGGCAGTCAGTCAGACAGCGAGGAAGTGTGATATGGTGTTTATTCGGAAGTTATAAATCAGATGGTAACGTCCGGAGCTCACGCCATCCTTTACACAGACTTGACATGGGATATTCTGCTACTGATGTGATATTATTTTATTTACATTAAAAGTAACTACATATGCAACTACTTGATTTTAAACATTCAAATAGATCTATAAAGATTATCCCAGCATTGTCTATTTAGCTTTTTGACGTGACAACGTCTTATAATTCGATTGAGCCGGCTGCACGCACGAAAAAACATGACTCATACGGCGTTACCTCGCTCTGAGGCGTTCCATGTAAGGCTTGAAGTGATCTTGATCAATTTCATTGTGATTTCCAATTACCTCCTTCTCTATATACATACAAATCTATTAAACAAATGAAATTAAAATTTTCTTTTGAAAAATGCTACCATTCCATCAGTATTTTCTTAAGACGTTGTCACGTTCAACTATCGTCAGTAAACCGACTTTACAGACAACCGATTTTTTTTTTTCTCCCCTCTCCCTTACATCTATTTGGTTCTTGTTTTTTTATTTTTATGTATTTTTGTAATTTTATTAGAAGTGTAGCATCTATCCCTTTATCATCTTGAGCTTGTCCTATCCTATAATTAAAATTTCATTTAGTTTTAGTAGTAGCTTTTTTTATAATATGCAGTTCTAATGTAATTTTGTAGATAGACTTTATAAATAAATAAATAATCTGCCTCTCTTTCTCCCGTATGTGAAGAGAGAGAGAGTTAGTTGTGTTTCTTTTCAAACTGCATTTACTTCCTTCTTTTTGACACTTAAATTATTGAGTCGAAATTGAATAACGAACATAAACAAGTGAAGTCGACTCCATTCTCAGTTCAAAGACGTCAATTACATTCGTTATTTCATAATATAGGAATTAAAGTTAGCACCAGCAGCCACACAAAGAGGTCGGAAGCCATAAATCAGCTCGCGTCGTGTCGGGGCACCATCATTCATACGCCGTGACGTGTTAACGCGCGGCAATTGCACAGAATATGCCAGCCGTGGAGAGAAACTTGATATACTTCAAAAGAAATAGTGATGAGTTACCCCCACTTTATCATCTAGAGGAATTATTAACAATAATAATAATAAATAACTTAAATTATATTATGAAAGAATAAATCGAAAAGTAGATAGGTAGGTATCTATACTAATATAATAAAGAGGAAACATTTGATTGTTTGTTTGTATGTATTGAATAGGCTCAGAAACTACTGGACCGATTTGAAATCCTAATTTATTCCTGATGAACATAGGCTATAGAATATTTTCGAAAACCGCACGACGTACAAAGATGAAATTTGGCAGGGAGGTAGTTTTATAGTTAGTAGATAGTTAATAACGGATTTTGCGACAGATGTGTGATAGGCATTTTCTGTTGACTGAAATATGAAACATCATTAAACTTCATAGTGCTTTATATCAGCATTATTATGCAGACGTAGTCGCGGGCAACTGCTAGTAACATATAAAAGTGTAACCGGCGAAGCAATCTACAGGGGCGTATATCACTCCGTTTTATGAATTGTAAATTTTAGGTTATATAGTCTTTAGTGGGCCATATTTCAAGCTGTATTAATGCGTTGCCGCGAGCGGGCGCAGGGTTGGCACGTTCCCTCTCTCTTTGCTTATTTATACTAATATTTTTCAATACGTTCAATCTAATTGCGACACTACTCGGTAATGTAATAATCGGATAATTCAATTTGTTCGCGTCTCAACAGGTAATTAAGAAGGCAACAATGCTCTTTTGATAAATTAAACGCTGCCTTGAAGCCATTCGTCTCTGTCAGGGAGCGATTAATCTCAAAGAAAAGATTTACATACAATCCATTTATAACTACTAGATTAACAGCCACAACGCCGCGGCTGTTTATATAAGCAATGCCTTCAATTATAACAATACATATTTTTGTGTCTGCAAGGCTTTCCAAATGTCAATAATAATAATTTAGTTTGCAAATCCCTACTAATATTATAAATGTGAATGTGAGTTTGTTTGTTACGTTTTCACGCAACGACTACTTAACCGATCATCATGAAACTTTGTACACATAGTTTTGGAGGTACTACAAGTAACATAGGATACTTTTTATTTTAACAAAAAATTTTTTTACTATTGTTTCCAAGTGACTATAGTTTCAGCTGTTTGGAATCATATTGATTCATTTCTATTGAAATGATATCTGATACTTATTTAATGACATAAATACGTGCGAAGCCGCGGGTAAAAGCTAGTAGGATATAATTATAGAAACGTAATCGGACGTGAAAATGTACGAATAAACGCTGCGGATGACAGATCTTACCAAAATCTCCGCCAAGTTGTGTCCGATAACGACAGCATGGGAGCAGCAGAACTTTTGCTCCTGTGATGTGTCACCGCTCTGTGATTCGAGTGGGTTAACCTCAATCCGTAATCCCCACTCTATCACCAAGAGTGTTCGCAAGCCAATAATATTCAGTAGATAATGTCCTTACGCCAGTGAATTACAAAATGATTGATATTTGGCTTAACATAAAGCAGATATCATTAATATTGTGTATATATGTGTATGATTGATCGCTCACTTTTTCTGTTTCATCGTAATATATCATGTTAATCGTTCCTAAAGTCACGAAGCAATGGATTCCAGTCGGTGTAAATGTTTTTGTGTAGTGTTTACATTAGCCGGAGGTAATGATGATAGATCGAAGTGTTTCCTTATCGGGCTCAGTTAATGAACGAACGAAACCGAACTGACTATCTGTTCCGACTCTTCAATCCAAAAGTGACCTTATAAGCCCTACTTCAATATATTTCCTCAAAACGTAATAAAATTCTCATTAATCTTGTGAATAAATAGATGGAGTCAAAACGATAACCGACAAAAATATGGTGTAAAGGCAAACAATCGAATGCATCAGCAACCCTACGGAAGGCCGCAATAAACAACTTTTGTGTGGAAGGCAGCTCTCGAGTCGATTCATAAATTTCGCAGCGCGCCGTTTAGTTTTATGTACGATATTATCTATCTTGCGGCACGCACACGACGGCACGCAGCCCCGCACGAACACACGCACACGGATGCGCGGCTGTCAACAAATGTGACGGCTACAATGTTTGCGCGGGCATTAAGCGATCTACACTTGTCACGTGTGATGAAGAGCAATCCCGGCATTAGATGATGAGCTTAACGCGCTATCCGATGCCACCGGTCGAGGTAAACACTCGCAAAATGCACATTAGACCGTAGATAGTGAATAATGGACCGATTAAGAAAACAATAAAACGTTATAGCAAACAACGTAGACAACGGTACTTCCATACTCACAGCATGAACATAATTACACACGTTCGTCTAAGTAATGTATGTAAAGAAGTTTAATGAAACGTCGCGTCGGGCCCGCGGCAAGCTCGCCGACTCATCAAATGACTATCATTATGTTCGACACGATACAGACGATAATCGTCGACTGCGTGCAAAAACCTATACCCCACTTGCGATGCAAATTGCGAACGCTATAAATCAACTTGTTAATCACTATGTCTCGGCGAAAGACGTAATAATGAAATTACTTGAAAAAATTATACACGTCGCCGTTCACTCGACGCAAGCTGTCATAATGGGAACATGGGTGATGTCGTTAGCGCTCGTAGCCTATTGCAGCCAGTGAATTGATTCGGTCTATGATGGCACAACCGGGAACGAAACGAAACCCGTTACCGCCAAATGTCACATAAATCTTGATCATAGCGAGTCCGCGAACCGGATCTCGCGGGGCATAAACTCCGACTCCGAACCATTTTTTCGCTCAATGAAATATGCTATATCGCCCCCGGCCGCAGGAAGGAAAGCCATAAATAAATAATAATACAACCATTTATATTACGAAAGGGTTTCGCCCGACGCGTCTATTACCATCGGAATTGTTTAAATATGATAATGCATCAAAGTAACAGGCCTCTCCTCGGCCGCCGCGACTTCTGTTCCGCCATTATCATAAACATTCACTTAATAGACTCTTCCAAAATTATTATAGTACTCCGACATCGTTTTATTGCCGGAGAAGATTACGCTGTTGACTTTTGCTGAATATTTAATTCCTCTGGCGGAGACACTCGCTGTGCTAATCACGCTATCATAGCCAACGCCCTGTTTGTCGTCTGTGGTCTTCTTGATGTTATAAACCAAAGCAAACGGCCGCTCATTTCGCAGATTGACAATTGAGATACGTGTACGTCGTAATCACGTACTGCGAAAAGGCTTTTAAGCAACCGAACTCGTAATCATACTTTCAGATTAGAATCATATTTAATTATCATCATCCGGCGACGAGTCGTCTCACAATAAAACGAATATAATGACTCATAAACGCCCCTCCAATAAACCCCAAAACACATGAAGTCGCAATCCGAATAATAACCGAACGTAGACTAAACAAACGATTTTCTTGATAATAAAAACTTCACAATAAAGCGAATACGAATGTCGGCCATTAAGAGTGTTTACGCACTGAAACGGATATAGGGGCCGTAAAAATGTAGAACGGGCTTATTGAGACGTTGGCAACAGTCGTCGCCGAAGAGCCGACGTAATCTATGGCTGCACGCCTCAGCGGGCTAATTCGGGACGCGAACAATGCGCCGGCTCCAAGAAGATTAAAACGGCCTCACACGCGCCGACAAATTCAATTTCAAACAACAGAATAAGACACATCACTCCAGAGTTTCTCCAGCAGAGGCATATTAACAAAAGCAATCGGTAGCGGCCAATTAACTTAGACGAAGGCCGAGGCAATAATAACTTTATATGGATTAAGCGTGTCAGATGCATTTAGAGATATGGCAGCGGACTAGTCTATCGCTGACACGGAGCAGCGCGGTGGCGCGCCCGAGGCCACTTCCACGGCATAAATTATTCCAAACGTGCAGCGCAGGGTTGCTGCTCTTAATATGAGTGAGAGCTTCCACGACCACAATAGTGACAAAAAAGCGCGTCTCCGAAAGCTTATTTATAGTTCCATTGTTAGACCGACAATGCTTTTTCTGTTGTACTTAATACCCCGAACATGAATCGATTTTCTATTGAGGAGGGATTGTTACTCCATTCATAATTTATCACTCTATCGCTCTTTGTATTTAAATGGCTGGAAATGAATTTAATGCGGACGGCGGAGATTAATGCGCAGGGAGCCTCAACAAATTCATATTTTTCATTATGCGATGATTTGACACAAAACATGCGCGTCATGCCTGTGTTTCCAGCCTGGTGGGGAGCCTCGTGTAGTCCCACCAACTCCGACAGAGGGGACGTATCATCAATTTCACTCTATCATTCGACATCAACTATACCATTATATAAATGTTGTTTTTTTTCCTACCAAAACAATAAAAATAAATATTCGACGATAAAAGCAATAAATAAAAACTGTTTTATCATTAGTTGTAAGTATAATTAATAAAGATTCATCAAGCAGGCACATGATGAGTTATCGTGTTGAGCTGTAATAGGATTGTTTCTACATAATTTATATAAGAAGTGAGTTTGTCAGATCTAACCGGTTGCAAGGCATGCGTGGGCGGGCGGGCGGCGGCATCATCAATCACACGGCGTGACTCTTTCAACCTGCTGGCGGGGGGCGGAGGAGGCTGCTAGGGTTGCCGCCGACTCTATCAACCGCATCACAATTAAATAATGCTACAGCATACACGAGACGTATTATTGCTATTATTATTCCATTATAAATTATTATCACCATATTTTATATTATAGAATGTTAGTAATCATATTCCAATAACATATTTTATACATTTGAATAAATACTCTGTTAGTAAGAGATATCTCATAGAAGGAAAAGCAGATTTTTATTTATTTACTAGCTTTTACCAGCGGCTTCACTCGCATTTAATTCATTAAATAAGTATCAGATATCATTTCAATATCAGCTGAAACTATAGTCAGTTGGAAACTATAGTAATTTTTTTTTTTAAATAAAAAGTATCCTATGTTACTTCTAGTACCTCCAAAAATATGTGTACAAAGTTTCATGATGATCGGTTAAGTAGTTGTTGCGTGAAAACATAACAAACAAACTCATATCAACTTTGAGATGTAGAGCAATGCAGAAGAGAAATAGCGGGAAATACGAATATATACAAATATAGATAAACAAATGAACTACACGCAATATACACTATGTTACATACATAAGCTAATAATGACAATAATAATACATATATACAATCAATATAAAAGTTTTAGTGCTCTGACAGGTTTGGACGCCAGCAACCCTATGCGTAGTGGAGGGTGCCGGCTCACTTCATCATAGTCAGTGTTGGCACTCTCCTGACGTTTTTATATCCGCCGCCGCCACGATGGATCGGGCCTGTCAGGTGTTCACGAAAAATTGCCTTCTAAGGTGTTTGCTTAAGAAGCTGCCGCGATTGATTGAATTCAGCCCCTTGATTAACGTCAGGGGTGGTGTCTAAGCTTTTACTGGTTTTGTTTTCATTTTGGCTTCGAAGGTTTTCCTTTTCAGCTTATCAAACATAAGTTAGACTACTTGTTTTAATTTTAAGATAGACATCAATAAGTTTACTAGTGCAATCAAATTTATTATTTAAGAATAATATTACATAATATAGTTTTCGATGGTCCCACACTAGGCATTGCCTGTCATATGGAAACCATCACTTACAAAATTTTTAATTACTAACATTACAACTATAAACTTTATTTATTTATTTATGTAATATCTTTAAATTAAAAAAATGAATTGAATCACATCCTATGTCATGTTATATTTTAAACAAGTCATATATCATTAAGACAGTTGAATTTTCTGAGTCGTATTAAAAAGTAAAAAAACAATCTTGCGTATAATATTGCTAATTGCACAATGACAATTCTCAGTAAAGAGGAAGGAAAATCAAAACTCATAAGTTAATGGAAAAATATAAAACATAAATAATTCTACAACATGACGCTGTTCGCTCGATCAAGACAAAGGGAACGGAACTGTTTAAATAATTCAAAAGAAGTTATATTCGGAAATAGAAAAAGGTGTTTTGGGGCGAGAATTAACATTTAAAAAACATAAAGTTTAAGGCATTTATTTGCTCAAAAAGAATTACAAAAAAATCCACTTAATTGATATAAAAATAATAATAATAACTATAAATAAACATAACGT
This sequence comes from Tineola bisselliella, assembly GCA_028551675.1. Taxonomy (NCBI): domain Eukaryota; kingdom Metazoa; phylum Arthropoda; class Insecta; order Lepidoptera; family Tineidae; genus Tineola; species Tineola bisselliella. Next base: position 24,033 of record JAPWLS010002299.1, read on the forward strand.
ACGTAGAATATTGACAACACCATCACAAGGCACTCAAACCCATTATATGTTTTTTTAAATTCATATTTAAATTTACTAATATTTCTAATATTAGTTATGTTAGTTGGTAATTCATTATAGAACTGCACTCCTTCCACCATAACACTTCTTTTTCCATAGCTAGTTCTAGCTCCCAGGATTTTTATCTGGTCTTTACTCCGTGTGTTGAATTTATGTGTTTTTTTGTTAAATTTAATTTTTGTATTAATTTGATTGAGTATGATTGTACTTATTTAAATAAAAAAAGAAATCGCATTTGTTTTATTAATTTATTATTAATTAAAAATCCAAGTGTTTATTAAACATACCACAAAAAAGCCAACACAAACACATAATAAAAATATATTTCACTAATTATCATAATAAAATTGGGGTGTAGAAAAGTTCCCGCAGGAGAAATTAGAGATAAGTCACATAAAAAATCGAGAACGGAACAAGAATATCCTACGTGCGGGGGGAGGGGAAGATACAATACATAAAACACATCCTTCCGAGGGTAGGGCTCCACACAAAGCGCATTGTATCGCTCGGGAAATTAAACATTTGATTTAGGTGACACATCCGTGTAGACACCCATCAGCTCCCACGAGAAACTTATAAATCCTTAAAACATTCCCCTGTAAAAACCTTTAACACACATTTTGCATTATAACTAAAAGAGGTCGTCATTATCACGCGACTTGCGAATAACCTCGCGCTTGTTAAATAACGCTAATTAACATATATTTACACACGACTCGCAGTTTAAACCGATGTACGCATTGTACGCAAAACAACTATTTTATTGTTGTTACTATACATTGCTCGTTGACAAGAATATAAATATAAATTATGTCATACAACACGTCATAGTGATCGTATCGTTCTCTAGAAATGGAAATTAAAAGTTAATATATATTTTTATAGCGCTTTGTAAGATGCCAAGACTTCATAATGAATATATTATGAACAACTTCGTACTGACGCGCCGGTAGCCCGAAGCCAAGGTAATTATTAACAGAAGTATCCTCGTATTTTTGATAAACACGAGCGATTACAATGGACCCCGACAGCCTTCACGCATTCCCAATCCCCATCCATTACTGCCTCATCTTTTACAACGCCGATGCGACGGCCTCTTCCCGATGAAATATCGACCCTATTACCAGAAGCCTTTGGAACTGGATGGAGAGCCGAGACCGTTCAGTGGCTCTGTGGGAGCGCTAACTCTTTCATCTATCATAATCGTTCATGCTGAAAACAATCAAGATCCATTCGAGAGCGTTCCGAATTCAATCTTAAGAATGGCGGATTAGGGATTCAAGTCGTGCTCGTGTGCGGCCGATATCGGATTGTAGCAACGTAGGCGGCTCCAGGAAGATGACAAATGACATCTGCCTACCGCCTGTCAAATAACGGACAGATAATAAATGACCCCGATTGTTTATCATCAAATATCGCATATATCATTATAGCAGGACTCAGCGCTTCTCTATTGCGCGCTGGGCTCTCGTGACTTCGGGGAATATGATTAATATTGTTTGGTTAATTTCGGGCAAGTCCGGTAATGTAAATACTTGGGGGAAGTTTCGTGTCGTCATTCGGGGTTGATTACTTAGACAATTTACTACTTTTCACTGTTTTTGATTGATTACTTTTCATATGCTTTTGACAAGTGATACTTACTACATTAAAGGTAATATTGGTTACAATTATGAGCGATTTTGTTGTCTATAATGAATTCGTGTTAATGTGATACAAGACAAGACAAGACAAGACAGATGCTGGGAGATGGAATTGATTGTATCTTGCATGCACCATACCCAATGCACAATGGCATGCAGCATCAGTAGCTATTTACGAGAGAGATAAAACACATCATTTAATTCTTTAATTATTTTTATTCCATGATATAAATGTTAATTATAAGTGTTTTTGTGTGTGTATGTGTTTTTTAATTACTATTTTTCTCATTCGACATTGTTAAATTGTTGATAAACATTTGGAATACTTTTAAAAATCATGAAAAGGCACTATTCGTTGATATTTTTTATTCATTTTTCTGAAATGAATAACATTGTATGATATTGACATTTGAATAAGGTTTAATATGTTTATTTATTCAAAAAGAATTACAAATAAATTCACTTATATAAAAATTATAAATAAACATAACGTGCACGTACATAGACTAAATATACTGTATTATACTAGAATATTTACAACACCATTACAAGGCACTCAGACCCGTTATATGTTTCTTCAATTCATATTTAAAAATGATTTACGTGGAAGTAATTATTGTTACTACAATCGTTCGAGATCTCTTTGCTGGTTAGTAGTTCCAATACTAATAGTTTAGAATCATATTAGAGTGTCATTACCTCTCGTCAAAATCAGTTTGTGTGGATTTCTAAGAGTCTGCACTCATTACTTAATTTTTGTGTTAGAAGATTGATAAATGAGGCTTCGAGTAGAATGGGCGCCGACCTCACTCAGGGCCGCGGCCGGTCGTTAATCAAACACGTCTATTGCTATGAAAGGGAGCCGTGACTTGGCCGAATTGGGCGATCGTAAACATTTGCCGATGTGCGACTACACTGTATTAATTATATTTTATTACAATTTTATTTATACTATTGTTAACATATGTATCATGCTCAATTAATATCGTTGTAAATATACTTTTCCATGCTTAAATATAATTTAAAAGTTGTGCATTTGATTGTTCTTTTGCTAAACACGGCGGCCATCTTGAATTTGAAGAAAAAACAAAAGAACGGTCGTCGTGCGAATTGCGCGGGAAACTTACGATTAGCGAATGATATTGTTATAAAAATAAATAAAAGCAATGTTTTTAATTATTTGTGAAGTTTGTAACAAAAATATATTATAACGAATACGAAGAAAAGCACATCGAACGAATACAACATTAGAACTATTGCGTCTTTTTCGTTTCTGATAATTTTCAACTGAATAAATTCAATGTAACTTTGAATGTTAAGGCTTGTCCACATTGTTCATATATATGTGTATGTATAATAAATACATGAACATTAATTCATTTCTCGTTCACATCAATTTAAATTTCTCTTACGACAACTACTAACCTAAGAGCAGTCACAGGTCATATAATTTATATATTAAAAAACTGTACAAAGTGGCTTTTTTACGGATGTGTTATGTAACAATAATTAAATTTATTATAATTATTTATTTATTTTTATTCAATTTATAATTTATGACATTGTACAGTTACTCATTCTAGCACTGATTACAAGACATTTAAAATTACTACAAAAATTTAAGAAAACAAGGAACATAATAGCTAGTTGGAAGTTCGATTGTCCTTTCCAGGGTTTCAGCTCCGTAAGATGATAAACATGATAGATTGTAACAGTCCACTAAAATTAATTATAAACAATCTCCAACATAAATAAGATAGTAAATTCATATTTGTTAAAGAAAAGTGGAGAGGAACTAGATGACAATGCGTCATGGGTGCAGTGTTTTGTTTTGAGCACAATGTGTACATAGCTTAAGTTGTAAGTAACACTAATAAATCCACTTTTAACAGCGGCATAAATTTGTCGATGGAGCGATTTCGGTTTCCGTTCGTGTTTTATTTGCAGTCTACATTACTATGGGGTTTCCGACGTTGTCTTCCTGCTTCCTTTGACTTTAAGAAATACATAATCATGTTACGGATTAAACTTATTTGTTTGTTACAGTTCTGGCCTTATTGTTCGGTAAATTCTTCTTTCTTTCCACAACTCTTCTCTCTATTCTTCTTTCTGCCAGAACACAGGAAATAGAATCAGCATCTTTATCTAGTTCTACTTCTAACATGTATTATTGTAAAATAAAATATTTGTTGCAATAAAAAGATTATACGGTCATTGTTTTTTAACACTACATTTACCAGCTTAAATATACCTATTTCTACCAAAACCAAAAAAGTATATATTTGTTACAAATATATATAAAATAATATAAAATTCATAAAACGAATTCTGTTATAAATTAAAGAAGATTAGAAGAATTAAAGAAAATGTTACACGCAGTAGGAATTTTAATTTGATCTTGCAAGATCAGTCATTTTGACTGGTCTGGTAAATCTAGTATTAAAAAGCTTAACAATATGCAAAAAAATATAAATAAAAGTAAAGAGATCTTAAACTGTAGATGACCATAGACCACCCACGTTAAAGGCGCCAAAAATGATTTTAAAAAACATCGACAATTGAAAAGTGGAATTATCTTTTTAAATAAAAAGGTACTTTATGATGTCTATCCCTTTGTAAAAATTAAAAATAATTACAGAACACAAAAAAACACTTCTATGAAAAGATTCTTTTTTTTCTATTGTAATCCTTCTGGTTTATTTTTTAGTTAAATTTATAATTTCATAGAATAAAAAAAATACAATAAGCCATTTCATAGTACACCTTTTTCCTTTAAAATTATGAAAAACACATAAATAAGTGTATATATTACTGCAGAATATTACTTGAAAGTACAAAATAACCGCGGGGCACAACCAATGACGGACACAAATGCTAGTGGCAGCCATGTGAGGCCAATGAGTAGCCTCCAGCAATGACAGTTGCCTGTGAAAACATTAAAATTATACATTTTAAAGTATTTACTGTAAGTGGTAATTAGGACACCTTTTATATAGTTATTGTGGGGTTAGTTACCGGCCCACATGGACAAGTCTCATATAAATATGCAAGTAGCAATGTTACTGAATTCACCCCTTAGATTGTGCCGTAGATGTTTCGGGCACTGCAAATCCTAGTTAATCTACACCTGTCAACATCGTTCCTTTGTGTCTGTTGAGAACTGTCAACATTTGACACAACGCTTTTGCAGTTTGACAGTTTGATGGATCGCTTTTGTTCCATTGTTTAATGAAATTTTCTTTTGATTAATTTTTTTAAAATTTATTACTTGAATATATATATATATATTTCTCAATATAATAATAGCTGAAACTATTTAATAGTCCATTTACATTGATCGTTAATAACCGCATGCGGGTTGGAGGTTATAAAACGCATGCTATAAGATAAGAAATGACTGTGGAGTTAGAAGTTACAAAAATGAGGAATTTCAGTTCTATCCGCAGCAGTTAACTGTTAATAAACCGCGCCAACATACGGAAAACATTGCAAAGTGAGTGATTGACCGCACCGCCTAAGGGTTAACAAAACACACGAGTCATTCCTCCGCAGACAGCTTTAGCAGAATACCTATTTATCAGACAGACCTGTCTTAAAGCCTGGAATTATCCACCTCACTATAAACACACGTTGTCTTTATTTATGATCGTACCTGATCTCTGTAGTGATGTACTAACTGAGTTGATTCATTCATCGTAACTCATTTAGCAACAAATTATCTGAAATACTTATACTTAATGACAAAAATATAATTATTTAACTTATAACAATAATATAATGTTTTATAGCATAAGCCGCGGAACCCTAGGGCATATTTTAGCAAAAAATACCTACCAAAGGGAGATTATAAGGTTACATCTAAATATTACGTAATATTACATTGCAATATGATTATTCATAAATACATATAAATCAGTTTTTTATAATTATATTAAGGCTTTTTCCTTCGCCAAAAAGTTTGAGAACCGCTGGCACAAGCCATATATATGGCCACCAATCGCTTGATCATAAACTAGAATACAATCCATGGTCAATACAATTGAGAGACAGCTGTTGCCGCGACTCTTCTATGTCATGAATTGTCTGTGGTTTTCAAGAATTAGGTTTGAAGGGGGCCAGTAGCAATAAGATTAAATGTAGGCAGAATTACGCTACAAGAAAAAGATTCTATAAAAATGCAGGTATTGTACAAAACGAGAAAAAATGGGAGGTTACATTGGATCACAGGCGTCTGAAGACTCCAAATGGACGTGTATTACTTCAAAGTGGATCTCAAAACACACCCATTGCAAACACTGAGCTGACTCAGTTCGTGGCACAACACTACACAGCTTACAGATAATCATCGACTAAATAACAGTCAACACTTTAATGTTAGGTTCATTTATATTGCAAGAACTTTAACGTTGCGCTTGCACTTTCAAACGTGTTGCCGGTGAATATATGTACGTACATATGTACTTATTGTCGACTTAGGCTGAGATTATAACTGACAAAGTCACTGATTTTTACACTTTCGTCTTTATATGCATATTTAGAGAAACTTATATGAAATATAGTGCGGATTTTTACGGATTAAAATATAATTATCACAATGCATTGTGGCAATAAAAAGACAAGAAGGATGACAGAAGAAATATAAAAAATATCTTTCATAATTTGTCTTGACAATCGCCACACATATATGTAGTTATACTATATATCAGTGGGCTTATCACGAATTTTAGTCTGGCTTTCGAACCGAGTTCGCTTCAAGCATTTTGTATGGAAATTTGAGCAGCGCCACCGCGTGCGGATTTGGAACTACAATATTTTAGATACTTTTTGTTAATTTTCGAACGTCTCGACCTTTCGTTCATTTGATAGATTGCTGGTGCTCGTTAGTCGTTGGTAAAAATTCATGATCTCGATTGCTAACGGATCCGTTTTACTTGTGACAGCTCGATTCGAAAGTCAGACTAAATTCGTGATAAGCCCACAGAACCGTATGTGTTTTGCATAGTGTTTCTCTTTCAGCACCTCTGAAATTTACATTCTAGTCAGGGAATTGTATGTAGTATATTGTTTATTAACCAAAGTACATCCGTAAGTAAGCGTAACAATAGAACGATCTGAACATAACTCATGCAGGTATTTGTCAATTTGTCTTCTAGCTGTTAAATTGTTCAAACATTAATAAATTGATCTACATTACACAAGCTGGAGTCCCAAGTTCGACCCTTATCAAATTATAAACTTAACTGTTGCCAGCGACTTCGTTTACGTAATAATTAAGTTCTATGAATTATAACATGAAAAAGTAATTATTGTGACATAACTGTAATAGTTAGACATATGGTATCGCACACTTTTTTGTAGATATTGATGTCCTCTATAAAACTATAGTACATCACTTTGCTCTATTGTCAATAATTTCCGCAGCGTACGCAATATACTTAATGATTATTTTTCACACTTTGGGTTACATTATTGAAGTTTTTATACGGGTTCTTAACGTTTTTGAAAATATTCTATCGCCTATGTTCATCAGGGATAATGTAGGATTCTAATGGTAAAAGAATTTTTCAAATCGGTCCAGTAGTTTCGGAGCCTATTCAGTACATACAAACAAACAATCAAATGTTTCCTCTTTATATAATAGAATAGATATATTAAACACGAAGGAAGTGAATTTTCTTTTTTCTTAAACATAGTAATATGTTTGTTTCTGTAATACATGTATCCATTAAAAGTAAGTTTCTTAAAAATATATTGAATACATTGTTCCCCGAATCCACCACTAAGTGGATTTATTAAATATAATCGTTATATCGAGGAGCAGGTTGCAAATAAACACAATCTCGTTAAAAACCACAAAATAACAGTAAGAAATCGATAAATACCTGTTTGTTGAAGTTTATTTTAAAAGGACGCGGTTATGCAACATCAATAATTTGGTTATTCGAAATATAATTAAAAAAAACCGCAGGATAATAAAAAAAAACGTTTAAAGTAGGTACAACATCGCTGGTGATGATTTATAAATTCGCGATATTTTATAACTTTTTAACAAGAACATATTTTTAAAAGATTTCATGCGACGGTCACGTGACGACAACGATTGTTTTTCTTACATTTTAGTAATTGAGCCCAATAAAAGGCTTTCACTTGTCAAAATCGAATAAATTGGAATGAAATAAATTATCACAAAGTAGTAATCTTTTAAATTAGTTAAATCACGTTCTTAAATAACCCTAGTGTGTGTTTTTACCTTAAACATGAATAACTATTGAACATTCTCTTCCATTGATTTTCAACACCCAAGGTTTCATTAATATGCATGTAGTAATTTTAAAGTACAAACAACGCTCATAATAGCCCCCCATTATATGAGGCATCGTTGATTGACAGGATTGATTTATGAAAGGAACCTACCTATTATAAAACTCAAAATATATACTGCAGAGTATTTTCACTTCGACCTCGTAATGATTCGGCCCATGATTTTGGTTGACTTCAAATTATTTATTGATACTATATTTTGTTTGTGCTATTTATTTTGACTAGATTTAATCATGGTTTAATCGTGGTTAGTGTGATTATTTTTAATCCGCCAGTTTAACCAAATTTACGATTGTTGAAATGCTTGTTCCAGATCATATCATCGTATAGAATTAATTGCTATAAAATGAATAAACAGAATAGTTTTAATATAAATTGGGTTATATTATGTTATATTAAGAATAGGTCCCAAATTAAACTCGTCCAATGGGCCGAATAATGCTCGGACGAATAGATCATGATAATGTTAATTTTTATTGGTTAGAGCATGTTAAGTACTGAAGCTCGTTCTAATAATTAGCTACCATATGAGAGGAATCATTATAAAGGCATAATTTGAATGGCTGATGTTAATTTTTGTATGCCCGCACGCCCTCTCACGGCTAATTGTTGACGTAACACTAAAACATACCTGTAATTAAATAATAAAAACGAATTAAAAATATTTAACCACAATTAGTATAATTAAAACTAAGGTTTTACGCAAATTAAAGCGATTGCAATTTAAAATTAATTCAAATTTTAATAATAAAAAGTAGACAGTGTTTCATTTATTGTAATTTAAATGGGAAGTACTGTTTGTCTTGTTAAGTCGGGATAGTGGAGGCTGAGTGGGGTCATACGTCTTCCTATCACAGCAATATATGAATAATTAATTGGTTTATATAAAGTAGCGGTTCTCAAACTTTTTTGGCGAAGGTAAAAGCCTTAATATAATTATAAAAAACTGATTTATATGTATTTATGAATAATCATATTGCAATGTAATATTACGTAATATTTAGTTGGAATATTTAGATGTAACCTTATAATCTCCCTTCGGTAGGTATTTTTTGCTAAAATAAGCTCTACGGTTCCGCGGAACACCACTTTGAGAATGGCTGATATAAAGCATTGGCAGCCACTAAATTATATCACACAAAAATGCATACTTTTCGTACTGCAAAGACGTAGGGTGAGGCATAACCGGGCGAGGCATAAACTTGATATATAGCCTGCCGTGTTCTTAACAACATAACATCCGTCATTAACCGACTGCGTAATTAAGGGCAATTTATTTTATTAGACATTCGTGCGGCGGCGGATAACTACTGTTTTACGTTTACAATGCATTCGACAGGTTTATGTGCACTGTTTGTTATTTGCTGTCTTTTAAATGTAAGTACATATAGTAGAGCCGGCATAGTGGATGGGGAAATGAAACATAACATTTTATAATTCTCATTAAATCTATGTTGGTGTGCTTATATACTTAGGTACTAGCTTTATTTAGATGTATTACATTTTTAAAGACTATTTATTCAAAGTTAAGCAGGAATGTACCTACAAACATTATATTTTCGTTTCGTCATATGCTAAGGACCAGAAGGGCCTATGTGAAATAAAAAAAATTAATTTCGATTTTGATAATAAGTACTCAGTGTTAAAACTTTTTTTTTGTTAAATGTTAATTATAACAAAAAAGAGTCATTGGTACTTATATTACTTTTTTTCGTTTACCTTCTGTTGCTAGGAGGATGAACCTAAAACTTAGTGCAACTTTAACTAGTCGGTTTGTGCACCTTCTTTCATTGCACGCATAATAATAAGCGGCGCCATTCACCAATAAAAATTATACAAAAACAGACATATTAAAAATTAAATTTTCATAAATATATGTTATTTATATTAACTGTGTTTTATTATTTATTCCTAAACTAGCTTTTACCCGCGGCTTCGCTCGCATTTAAGTCATTAAATAAGTATCAGAGATCATTTCAATAGAAATGAATCAATATGATTCCAAACAACTGAAACTATAGTAAAAAATAATTTATTTATTTTTTTAATAAAAAATATTACTGTTTTTTTTTGCAATAAAGAATTTATTTGTTTATTTTTATTTGATTTGTGTTTTAAATTTTGTATATTTCACTTTCCAATACATTGTAGTCCGTTTGGTTTTAACTTCTGCATAACAGATTGACTTGTCTGGCTCCTAAAGTGGGAGAAAGCACCCCAGGACTGAGACCCGGGACTGACTGAGTTAATAATAATAATCATCAAGCAAAGAGCTCTTTTTAAATGCAAAATGGAAGTTATTCGTCAACATTGTTGCGACTCACTCATTTATTACCCATTATCAAAATTATAGGGTTAACAGTCGTATGAAGAAATTACTGATGCTTTTTTTATTGTCATGTCATGGCATGTGGGCGAAATAATGATAGCTATAATGGGATATATTGCCGTCATTTGCTTTACGTTCATGCTCGAAATTATACTTGTTCCGTAAATAAGGGTGGACGTTCCATTTCCGGTATCATGATCAGGCAAACCACGGACGCGCGACTCTTATTCCAGTGAAGATTAATGTAATAAACACGTCCTATCACGGAGAGCATTAATGAGCGACTAAACCACATTGGTCCGTTGGACTAATAATATAAGCACAATAATTTTGTTCCTAATGACTTCTCTATGTATGTAGTTATTATACAACTTAATATGTCAATCCCTACTAATATTATAAATGTGAATGTGAGTTTGTTTGTTACGTTTTCACGCAACAACTACTTAACCGATCATCATGAAACTTTATACACATATTTTTGGAGGTACTAGAACTAACATAGGATACTTTTTATTTAAACAAAAATATTATTTTTTACTATAGCTTCTAATTGACTACTATAGTTTCAACTGTTTAGAATCATATTGATTCATTTCTATTGAAATGATCTCTGATACTTATTTAATGACTTAAATGCGAGCGAAGCCGCGGGTAAAAGCTAGTATGTAAATAAATAATAAAACTGTAATAAAAATAATAAACACATTATATAAAATGTAAATCGTAACAATTACTATGATTCTAATTAGAATAATAATTTGTACACCAAACGTATATTATTTGGTTTCCTCAGATCCACGGCGCAGATATGTTGAAAGTGTAGCATCAACGCCCATTTTTGACTAATTATAATTGCCTATCCAATTAACTAAATTCTTGTCAGAGAATTAAAATGGAGTAATGACGGGACCTTTTTATGGCCGACGGAGTTAACTGCCTGTGACGGATAGGGGAACATGTGTATTGTGACCACACTTTCTAGCATATTTTTATATATTTACTAGCTTTTACTCGCGGCTTCGCTCGCATTTAAGTCATTAAATAAGTATCAGAGATCATTTCAATAGAAATGAATCAATATGATTCCAAACAGCTGAAACTATAGTCAGTTGGAAACTATAGTAAAAAAAATTTTTTTTAAATAAAAAGTATCCTATGTTACTTCTAGTACCTCCAAAAATATGTGTACAAAGTTTCATGATGATTGGTTAAGTAGTTGTTGCGTGAAAACGCAACAAACAAACTCACATTCACATTTATAATATTAGTAGGGATTTACTTTTAGTAAATGGGCCTCTATAGAGCGCTTTTACTCGTCAATACAAATACAAATATAAATGAAATTAAATTATTAATTTAATAATTATCAATTCGATTTAGCTGCTGTATACTGGCATTGTCCACTTACATACTAATGTCATAATAATATATAATAAATCTACTATGATGTAGAAGAATAGCTGCTGTATAGGGGCATTGTCATCCTATTGTATACCTACGGCTAAACATAAAATGACATTGGTTATGTCCAAGATATATAGATAGATATAGATTACTTTTAAGATATTATTAATGGTGTAGGTGTATATTTTTGTAAACATGTTATTTATTTCCAAAAAATTGGTCTCCAAAAAAGAAAATCTATATAATTTAAGCAATATATAGTATGTATGTGTGTTAATTTATCCCAAATATATTATGAATTGATGGTCACACGAGTTGAGGGTGATAAAATATTCTCTAAATTTACATTTCATATCTATTTGATGTATGAATTTGGGGATCACATTTACAGTTTTTTTTGTCTTTGTTATATATTTTTTTCACTCTATAATAAATTCTCAAAGTACGAACATTTATCAGGCGACTTAATTTTTGGAGTGCTGCAATTTTTCCTTATTAATGTTCATTGTAATTAATGCTTTATGTGCGGGTGGTTTTACTATTCTTCTTTTATTATACAACTAGCTGTTGCCCGCGACTACGTCTGCGTAATTATGAAGTTTAATGATGTTTCATATTTCAGTCAACAGACAATGCCTATCACACATCTGTAATATAATGACACCTAACCTCAAAAATTCAAATAGTTTTATACAGCATATATAAAAATGACAGACGGAAATAAAAATAAATATACAAAAAAATCCAAACAGCTGAAACTATAGTCAATTGTAAAAAAAATATATATTTTTTAAATAAAAAGTATCCTATGTTACCTCTAGTACCTCCAAAAATATGTGTACAAAGTTTCATGATGATCGATTAAGTAGTTGTTTGCGTGAGAACGTAACAAACAAACTCACATTCACATTTATAATATTAGTAAGGGATTTTTAAGATAAATTAAATTGGTAGTTAAGAACTGGTGGGAGCATGAACCGGTAGCCCTTTAAATGTAAGCTTAATAAAATAGTCAATTAAACAGATTTATTATGAGCAGGTGTGCACTTCTAGTGTTGATATTAAAAAAACAATGCCAATTGCTAATGGCTCCCAACCTATACACAGACTCGAATGACAAACGACACCACTCATTAAACTCACTTCAAAGGAACTCGGATCTATTCAAGATACACTCGAAGAATACCCACTTTAATTATTCCGCCGCGTCAGTCAATAGTTTTCTTGTCAAGTGAATAACAAAAGCTGTCAAATGACATGTGTTTTTTTGACACTGTTTCCTGTTTGACGCGCGTGTCATTTGTGAAGTGATTGACGGTTGTCGATAGTGAAAAAGTATCGATTGTCGTTTTTTGCGGTGGATTTGTTGTTACATTTTTAATTGTTTGTTATTTGTTGCGCTCGATTCTGAATTTAGACACAAAAACTTGTTTAATTTATTGACCGACCATTTCTTCGTATTTCAATACATTATAACTGGGACATGGTCACGTTTTTTTTTCACTGAAATTGGCTTCTATTCGGTTCAGTAACCGTCTCTTTTCATACTACATTATATTAAGCAAATAATAATGCGATGTGTAGATAGCAATCATGTTTACTATGCTGGAATATTAAGATGAATGGTCAAGGAACCCAGAATAGCTTAGACCTTATACTAGGAACTCTGGACTATAGGTACATATAACACAAACCAAGAACAAATATGTAATTTTTATTTATGTATTTAATAGGTAAGAATAATTTAAAAATACGAAAAAATAAACAGCACATTATCGACATCCGCATCGCGTCACTAACGGCGACATAAATTACATCAAAGGTGATTTAGTGTCCATACAAATCGTCGACTAGCATCACCGCCTGTCCTCGCCTGTCTTCGCCTGTCCCTCTGACCAAAGGCACAAGTGACAGGTGAGAATGATGCCTGACACAAGACTCACGCACTGCTCGGCCGTTATAGAGAGAGGCGTCGAATTATGGATACGACTAAAAAATAATTATATTTTTCAAGCTGTTTACTATTATACTTATAAAATACTGTTTTGTTATAAATAATACCAAAACTTTAAGAGAAACGATATTAAAGGTAATTATTTAACAACTTTTAGCTTTTAAAAATATCTATGCATTAACGTGGCGTTGTGTCAAGACGTCCATAGACAATCGCGACACGACCAGAGACTATGGCGCTGCGAAGCATGGCAAATATGAAATGTCGTTTTTTTACATACCAATGCCCACTTTATAAACATTTGAATAACAATAGCTGTCCCTACAACATATGTCATAATTAGAACATATGAAATATATTATAGCAGCTAAATACTAAGTATTTGATCGAGTGCTAAGAATTGATTGGTTATTTACCGCAAAGGTTTCCAAACATTATAAGCTAGAGTAATCCATATAAAAACTTTTAATTTATTTAAAAGATTGAACACACAAAAAACTACAAGATAATTAGCATTCGCAACAAAAGCTTCTTTCAGAGAATACCAAAAAGATTAACTTCTAAAAAATGGTTTCGCAACAAAAACGTCGCTCGTAGAGTTTGCGGTGAGGTGTATATTGAGCATTCAATGCGTTTTATTTTAAGGTAAAGGGCCCAGTTTCTGACACTTTAAGAGTGATTCTAAGATTATCATAGGATAACTTATAAAAAATTTAATGTGAATCAATAATGTTTTATTTTAAAAATAAGTTGGCGATTTCTTGAACAGATTATATGCGGTAAATAATTTTTTAACCAAATTAATAATAGAAATTAATATTTTAAAAATTAAAGTTTAGAGACCCAGTTTCTGACACTCAAAATTTATTTTGTTGTAGTTTCTGACACTAACAACGGCCTAGTTTCTGACACTCATTTGAAAATTATTTTTTAGGTTACATACTATCAAGTTCCAATTTTTAACAATAAATGATATTTTATTTACTCTACAAAATATTCAACATTAATTAACTACTGTAATTAAAGAAAATTATAAGACAAAGAATCACTATAAACCTAAATAAATATTTTTACATTTTATGGAGATGTCAACTGTTCGATCCTGGTTCTTTCCTTTCTTAATCTGGCGCCAATTTGGCCCACACCGCGCATCAGCGCAGCCCGTTTTGCGCGCGAACTGCAAATCTAGTTGGTCGCGCCTGCACTAAAAATCGAGTTGGCCGCGCCTTATGAGTGTCAATAACTGCAACATGCCAATAAAATTGAGCCTAGTTATTGACACTCATATTTTAATAATAAAATATTGTTTTTAATGATATTTTAATATTTTATAGCGAAGAAAAGGCTATTATTAATCATACAATATATAATTATATATGTTTTTATACTTACATGACTGTTAAAACGCGTATTCAATATACGGACACTCTTACGTCAATAACTTAGACTACAACTGAAAAATCGCTTCGACCGTCACTCAGGGCCTTAAATATTTTTTTTTTGTATAAAGTTGTTTTGTTTATAACTATTGCTGTTATAAAATCAGTACTTAATTAAATTATTTTACTTTTGAAAAAATTAATTAACTCATATAAGAAACAATTTTTTTTAAAATTGAAATTAAAGTGAAAAGTGTCAGAAACTGGGTCAGTGTCAATAACTGGGCCTTTTAACTTTTTTGCTGCAAAGCCGAGGCCATTATCGTTAAATCTATACGATTAATTCTTATGCTCAAATGTGCGACTGACTATGAATAAATATATATAATGTATCTTTATGATTTATTGCCACTACATAATAGATATCATGTCAAATTAAATTATTAATAATAAATTATAAACATTAGCAAATATAATATATCTTCGTTCTAATAACAAAATACTGTACACACTATCTACCAATGTATGGCTGTAGAGATTTGAAATGAGATAAATCGGAAGCCAAGATGAACTGCACGTCCCAACTAATATTATAAATGTGAATGTGAGTTTGTTTGTTACGTTTTCACGCAACAACTACTTAACCGATCATCATGAAACTTTGTACACATATTTTTGGAGGTACTACAAGTAACATAGGTAACTTTTTATTAAAAAAATAATAATTTATTTTTACTATAGTTTCCAGTTGGCTATAGTTTCAGCTGTTTGGAATTTTTCTATATTTATTTTTATTTCCGTCTGTCATTTTTATATATGCAGTATAAAAGGTGTCATTTTTGTGGTTAGATGCCACTTTATTATTTTAGATCTTACTGATACTTATTTAATGACTTAAATGCGTGCGAAGTCGCGGGTAAAAGCTAGTTTAAAAATAAATATCACCACAGGTTCTATATACAAGTAAAACATGACAGAATAAAATTCAGTTGCATGTTCAATTAAATATCATACTTCGAGAGGCGGCATACTAAAATGCATTATTGCAATTTATTATATTTGCTATTGCGAGTTACAAACAACAGTGGCTCCATCTAGTGTTACTAAACAGTATTAAACAATTATACTAGCTTATTCAAATACGTAATTAATATAAACAGTGAACTGAGTATGATTCCCAATGGTTAGTTAGAATCAGCAATGATTTTTATAGGTTTTTTTTATTAAATTATTTTTATAGGATTTATTAATTGATCAATCTCTCGTTCTATGTATAATTAAGATATCTTATTCCAGAAAGATTAAAGACGTCACTTCTCGCATCAACAAATGTCCACGAATGACAGGAAGCCATTTATAATTAACTGTCAATGAGGGGATAAATGTCAAGCATATCTTTATTCACACAAAAACTGTGACCACTTTTATGGAAGTCATGTTGCAACACGCAAAACGCTTTTTTTACTTCCAATCAGAGGCGGCTCGTCCTAAAGAGCGCTGGTGCAGTGCACTCCCACGAAAATTACAGAACTTATATTACAGCGGCGTACATATAGGTAATATAATATACTATTGTATAGGCATAGTAGAATAGAATGAATGTAATGTAAGGATAGTATGTATTATGAAGAAATATAGATTACTTCTGTAATTTTCGTGGGAGTGCACTGCACCAGCGCTCTTTAGGACGAGCCGCCTCTGCTTCCAATACTTAATTAATTTTAGTGAATAAAATCGGCAAAATGGAGATCAATGAGTCTGCATTAGCATTAGTAGAACAAAAAGAAACTCCGCCATGAATTACGATTACACTGTTTGAAATGCCCTCTGTGTCGCGTCACAAGAAAGTCGGACAATTGTAAAAAATAACTCGAGTATAAATTGATAAATACAGGAGGCGCGCCTTCACAAAGCTCATAACCTGACTCGAGACAAGTTGCCGGACATAAAAAATATATCAGTTCTAGTGATGCCAGATTCTACTATTCATTATTTTTATTTATCTTTACATAAGTTTCTGAAAATTAAAACAATCGAAGCTGCATAAGTAAGAAACCTCTATAAGCGTGAATATTGGTCAGGTCATGTCACTTTTAACCCCAAATACTTCTATGAGTAAGAAACTTCAAATTCAAATATCTTTATTGCATGTCACAATTTAATTAAGATGTCACACAGTTTAGTGTCAATGTGACACCCGGTCAGGGCATAGCAATATAATATAAAATACAATAACAATAATAATAATAACAATAAACAATTTAAATTAATAAACTAAATGTCATTTACTGTTTCGAATCATTGAGGTATTATTCATTTCAATAGTCTATTTCATAGTTAGACCTGAAAACTGTTCTAGTGAGAAACCTCCGAGAACAATATTCGGGTGAAATGAAAATAGTTTATTACAGCCATTCTCAAAGTGTGTTCCGCGGAACCCTAGGGCTAAAATACTGCAAAAAATACCTACCAAAGGGAGATTATAAGGTTACATCTAAATATTACGTAATATTACAATGCAATATGATTATTCATAAATACATATAAATCAGTTTTTTATAATTATATTAAAGCTATTTCCTTCGCCAAAAAAGTTTGAGAACCGATGGTTTATTAGCATAGCTTGCTCATCGTTAGACGCTACAATGACTTCGAGAAAGAAAACCACAAGAAACTCAATCATAGCCTTGAATTTTCGCTTATCTAAGTTCGACTGTGTATATAATAGTCAATAACTATTAAAGAAATAAGCCACATAGTGATTAAGACCGCCTACGTTTCATAAGCACGGAGCAAGAAGGAGGTAATAGCGAAAAAGTTCATTGTAGATGAATAAAATTTCGAATCTGGCGTAACTATAATATTTAAAGCGATGATTTCTTCATTCCATGTGTAGATTTATTAGACAAGCCGCCATGTTTACTGCACGTCCGGCGATCGCGATGGCAGTGAGCTCGAACCTGTCATAAATGAATTTATTATTTTTATGTGATCTGCTTGTAAATTTTCAATGTACCTACTACATACAATCCTATCATTTTTATATGAGTTACTAATCATTAGTTAAATACAAAATATGTATTCAATAAAAAGTCACTCGTGTTAATAATACATTGCAACCTTGATATAACGATACTGAAGGGAATCAGACAATAATACGTTATATCAAGTAATTTGTTACAATGAGGTTCGTTATGATCTACGATTCGTTTTAACAAGGTTATAATCTCAGCTTTACGTAAACTAATCTCAGCTTTCCCTGTTATAGCGAACGATTTCGTTAAACAGAGGTAAAAAGGTTTTTAACAAATGTATTCGTAATGTAAAGGTATATTTTGCATTAGCTCTTACAAGCAGTTCTAGGGGATTTTTAAAAATTCGTTATATTGAGGGTCTTTACATTAAAGTTACACTATATAATATTTTTATTAGTATTCGAGAGCTTAGCACATTCACTGGCAATGTCGCAATGTCACTTTGACAGTTTACTTTATAAATTGACACTAGTGAGTAGTGATGTGTCTGAGTTAATTGATAAATAGTGTTGTCGATTCATTCAATTGATTTTCCAATTTAACAGTTGCAAAATTGATAGAGATACTTCCACATAAATTAATTTATAACAAATGCCGTCGTGCTATTTAGATACACTCGTGTGTGAAATATGGTAGTTGAATATCAGTAAATTATAATAATGTATGTTCGTGTGCTGCACGCGAGCGTTAATTCGCCCCAGGAGACGAGTTAACACTGATGTATGAGGGTAGTTTTAAATTACAACACTTTTGTTTGAGCATAGGTTCTAAGTAGATTCTAACAAGTTTTACTCAACTAACTGGCTGTTTAGAGCAGAGGCGGCTCGTCCTAAAGAGCGCTGGTGCAGTGCACTCCCACGAAAATTGCAGAAGTAATCTATATTTCTTCATAATACATACTATCCTTACATTACATTCATTCTATTCTACTATGCCTATACAATAGTATATTATATTACCTATATCTACGCCGCTGTAATATAAGTTCTGTAATTTTCGTGGAAGTGCACTGCACCAGCGCTCTTTAGGACGAGCCGCCTCTGGTTTAGAGAAACCATAAAAATCAGAGATTTCAGCTGGTGCTGTAGTAGAATAATTGCTGAGTGAAGGTTCTGCGAGCTGTACCATTCGTTTAAATCTGGAGTCTTGTGGTAGAATAACCCAGTCCTATTTCAAGTTGATGACGTGGCGATTGATCATCTCTGTCTGTCTGCTTCCTATTGATAAGTATAGAGGGGTTAGTTTCAGGGTTAGAGGTAAAATTTCTTTTTACAAAAACAGACGAGTTACTAACAAATAAATTAACTTCACGTCAACCAGTTGACTGATGCTATAGGTTGTCGTTTTTCTATAAAACACTAAAAGATATATTTTTGTTTAGGTTAGGTCCAGTGCGTCTTCCAGGAGTAGTGTCACGAACATTTGAATCCGGCATAGTGAATAGCAGCCATGTCTGCGTACGTATTATGTATGTAACTGGTACATTAGTTATAATTTATCACCTCTACATAAATCAATAAAAACAATTCAATTATTGCTGATATCAAAATTACTTAGATAACCAAACTGTTGACAGAAATATATAAATTAAAAGAAATAGCCGCGTCTATTATTAAAGACCGTAACGTGGAATTTATTTCAGGAAATTAATATTTTATTAGCGACGTGTCTGTTTGAATATCTTTAAGCTAAATTAATATTGTGACTTCTTACAGAACGCGGCGTGGGTTTTTACTAATAGTGTTTTGGTGCCAGAACAAGAATTATTATCAGATTAAATTTATACATCATACCAAAATGCAATGCATAATTTGTAAATAAAAAACTCAACTCTATTTATTTTAATTCGAGTCTTAAGACGCAATAAGGTGAAGCCCAAGGCCTATATGCTTTTTAAAACTATTAATGTCAACAGTGTCAAAACTATTGTTTCTTTCTATTCATTTGTTTTTCTTTACTTCCCATACTATATCAAAATAAAACAATATTTTTATAACGAAAATCTCATAGAATGTTACGATTCAAGGTTCTTCCAATTTAAACCAACTATAGTTTAAAATAGGAAATTTTTATTAGCAAAATATAAAATGAATAGATTTTATTCTCGCGTAGAGAGTTAACGTTTTGAATTGTTATTTTATTGTTTTTAAAATAGTAATTTGGTTAGATAGTCTTTTATTATAGACTAGCTGTTGCCAGCGACTTCGTTCGCGTAAAAGTACTATGAAGTTTAAATTTTAACATGAAAAAGTAGTTATTGTGACATAACTGTAATAGTTAGACATATAGTATCGCATACTCTTTTGAAGATATTGATGTCATCTATAAAACTGTAGTACATCACATTGCTCTATCGTTAATAATTTCCGCTTTTTTTCACACTTTGCGTTACATTATTGAAGTTTTCATACGGATCCCTAACGTTTTTGATAATATTCTATAGCCTATGTTCATCAGGGATAATGTACGATTCTAATGGTAAAAGAATTTTTCAAATCGGTCCAGTAGTTTCGGAGCCTATTCAATACATACAAACAAACAATCAAATGTTTCCTCTTTATTATATTAGTATAGATATAGACAAGTGGGTTAGTATGTTTACGGACGCGCCTAGTGGTTGAGGGTGCTGACTCGCGGTCGAGAGACCCATGTTCGAATCTCTCAAAAATTAAGCCGGTACCAATGTAACTTTGCTATATGTACTTTGGTCGCTCAATGCCTGTAGTATAATAATATAGGCACACAAAGAGTGGTAGGCAGACTGATGACGGCATTAGCCCAGTATGTCATCCTGGAGAAGTACCACCACTTTCAAGCGGAACACCCGTGAAGTGACCTAGTCGCGTTTCGGGATCAGCTTGGAAGTAGCCGGGATAACGAGAGGAGTGTGCCCTGTCAGTTTGGACAGAGCACGTTCGTCTCCTCAAGCCGGCATAGTGGAGACGACTGGTGCGCGCGGACATATGTCCGTAGTAACAGTTGACTTCACTCATGGACCGCACTCTAGCTTAACATCAGGCGGAGTGTGGTCATATGCTGGGCTATCAATAAAAAAAAAAAAAAAAAAAAAAAATGTCTCCTATTTATGTATATCAACTTAATTAAGTAAATTAATCAAATAATAGTTCGTATTAACATAACCTTGACAATTAATAACAAAGTCATCAACAAAACGATCCGAATCCGCCCACGTGATATCAAGCAACTCAAGCCATCAATCATCCACACAAGCACCACTAATAAATATAATGAATATCCGAAGCTAATAATTTGAGTAGAGATTATAGAATTAACAAGCCAATAGAGTGGCCATTAAATTGTTTTATTGCGAGGCTCCTTTTATATGGATGCTAATTAAATTGTGAATAACGGTTGGTGGCTTTTGTGAAGGTTTTATTTCAGTGAAAGGTTCTGTTGATGGTTTGCTGCGAGATTATCAACAGTCAAGGATAGGTGAGGCGTTGTTTTTTGGTTATTCATGATTCAATTTTATGTAGCGTATTTGAAATGAAATCGTTTATTAGCATAGGCACTAAAGGCGTATGACGAGAAGACCACAAGAAACTCGTCAACTCAATAACTCTGACTACCCCATTTGTATATGAAAGTGTGAAGTTATAGCCACTATGTAAGTATATGCATACAATTATTGTATTTGTTTTATTCCAATTGTTCTTATTAATAAACGTAGATTTGATTGAAATTTAACGTCGTTCATAAAACAGCGGGCGGCTTGCTTTTGTAATACTGGCCTCTCTACAGGCTGATTTTTAATTATAATATTCATTTTGTATTATTATTATTTTTATACAGGTTGATTCTAATTTTATATAAAGTTTCTTACTGAGTCGAATATATATAGCAATCAAAAAACAACTAATTATAAAACATATGCAAGTTTAATAACACCGGCTTTTTTAAGGGTTTTTTTTATTTACTTAGACTTTAAACAGCTAATGGTCCAAATAAACTTCAGATAAGTATTTAGCGGATCGAAATACATAAAAATCATGCTTGGCTTGGGTCAAATTTTTCACATCACCGAAAACGACGGTTTTTTAAAGTTTTCTCGAAATTTTGAGGGTGTACGAGTTAAATGGACCTCATATTCGGATTCAGCGGGTCAAAATACATAAAAATATATGAGTCTCGTCAAAAGTACAGAGAAGTTTTTTTTTGTGTGCCGGTGTAATTTTAATTTTGTCATTTAACGAGAGACCGCAATGTCCTACTGCTACCAAAGATATATTAAATTGGTGGAATTGAATGTGAATTGGGTTAATTATTATGCAACCTGTAGAGCGAACGCACAGACGCATGCGCGTGGGCCGAAATGTCGACAGATAATATTTATAATGACATACGGATTAAAAATGTTTACTGCGCAAATAAATGTTAAATTACTAACCAAATTAACAGCTAAATGCGCGTAATTTATTATAATCTGATATATTTTATAATTAAGTTTCAATTTCAAATTTATTATGAAACTAGCTTTTACCCGCGGCTTCGCTCGCATTTAAGTTATTAAATAAGTATCAAAGATCATTTCAATAGAAATAAAAGCTAAAACTATAGTCAATTGGAAACTATAGTAAAAAATAAATATGTTTATTTTTAAAAAAAAAAGTATCCTATGTTACTTCTAGTACCTCCAAAAATATGTGTACAAAGTTTCATGATGATCGGTTAAGTAGTTGTTGCGTGAAAACCTAACAAACAAACTCACATTCACATTTATAATATTAGTAGGGATATAATTACATTTAAGAAAATGATGAACTAATAGCGTGATAGTGACAAGCCCCTTGCCGGCAATTAGCGAGCGAGAGGCACATTCATCAAGTCGACAGAGAGCTAAATATGTCCCTGATTAATAATCCGTGAACGCAACAATGATCCATTAATCAATGCTCGATTCGGCCGCTTTTTGCTCATTCTAGAACTAATATGCTTTACTATATATTTAGATTATTATTTTTCAACGTAATATAAACATCTGGTTACTATTGTTCTGTTAGTTAATGCTGAAATACCGGCCCCATGAGATGGGTATAACCGAGTCACGAATAGATGAACAAATCACGGCCATAAAGTTAACATTCAAATGTAGCCCATAAATTTAATGGCAGTTTTCTAAAATTAATAATGCATAATTCTTATATAAAACTTTAATGACTGGCGAATAAAGCGATAAAATCATAATTTACGACCGGATCGTTAAATAAAAATGTACGATTATTATCTAAGAATCGAAATCAATTATGGTGTTTACGAGGTGTGCTCGGCGAGGCGTCACTCAAGGCAACGTGCTCTGACCGCTACTATATAATTTACATATCATATACGACATTTATATTATTATTATTTATATTTTACTGTTTATTTATTTATTTATATGCTACACCATATATATATATATTTTAAGGCATATCCAGCTATATACAATTGGTCCATACATTAACAATAGTCATAAACTAAAAGTAAAAATAATACATATATTAATAAAAAAAATATTAGAGTGGATACCAGAAACAATATTGTTACAATACAAAGTTTGGTCCAGCGGTAAATATTTCAAATGTAACTTCATATGAATAAAAATAGTAATGTTTCCATAGTATTTCTGCTTTCACTCAGGTTACGTTTTCTCTTATATAAAAAGGTTGATTAATCAATTTGTCACATTTTTAAAATTATATTTCTGTATATCTAATTTAATGAATCTAAAACATTATTTGCTATAAATCATCCTAATTCTGAAATAAAGCGATAAATTTTATTACTACAATCATGCCAAACGAAAAGTATCTTAATTAATACTATATTAAAGCATATTTAATAGAATATTAGAGAATCGAGCCTTTTGTGTAATTAATACCGCTTAAAGCAGCTCCAATAAAATGTTTACAATCTATGAAGTGGACACATCAAAGTTGTTTTTAAGGCGCATGCGCAGCTATAAAACTCTTTTTAAGGCATAACTGTTATTGCTGACATTAGCTCAAACATTGCAGCCATTTGATACCTAGATAGGAATAAAGAGATGTTGACATGAAGTTGGTAACGTAGAGAAAACTCTTTCCAGTACCAATGTAACTTTGCTGTGCGTACTTTGGCCGTGGACTGTCTACTCTGTGATAATAATATAATATAATATAATATAATATAATATAATATAATATAATATAATATAATATAATATAATATAATATAATAATAACACAAACCTATATATTTAAAAGATTACTTGGAAAATAGACGAATAAAACGTCTCATCGAGAATGCATACCTATCAGGCCGGCATAGCGGGGGTAACAAGTACATTTAAAAACTAGCTAATGCACAAAAGCCTTTAAGAGAGCATACACATAGTGAGATAGTAGTAATGTTTTTTGTATAATTCAAGTTGTAAATAGTCGAGTTGATTGTAATAGCTGTTATTTATTGCAATTGGTAGAACGTAATGGTGTGTTTCTACATCGTTTATGATGTCGTTAAACATGATCTCGGAATGGAGTTACCGGTGGCAGCCAGACCCGTTTATTAAAACATTCGTTCATACTATCATTTTTTACGGAATTGTCAACTGCTTAAATGGTAATTGTTACAATTTGTCAAACTTAACTCTCCTTAAAAATAATTATATACAGTGAAATATACAAAGAACATAATATGAACAATGATATTAGCCCAGCATATGACCACACTCCGCCTGATGTTAAGCTAGAGTGCGGTCCATGAGCATAGACAACTGCTTGCTTGCTTGAGGAGACGAATGTGCTCTGTCCAAATCAACAGGGCACACTCCTCTCGTTATCCCGGCCACTTCCAAGCTGATCACGGGTGTTCCACTTGAAAGGGCTAATGCCATCATAAGTCTGCCTACCACTCTTAAATAATATGTAAATATGACTTAGTTGATCAGTCGAGCTCCTCGTGGCATGACGTCATTTAAATTGAATTAATTTTAAATTACTATCTGAGTTATATTAACAGAAGAATATTATAGTTCTGTTTAAGAAGTAAAGACAAAACAAGATGTAAGAATAATGAGACCGCAGCTGCTCTTTATGCTACATTTCTTAAACACATACAATTTTATAATATAAAACGTAAATGGCATAAATCTGATAATGTTTTATGAGTGAACGCAGATTTATGATATGAGAGATGGCGACCAGCAACCGCCAACCGCCAACCGCGTGGTGCCACGATCTTTTTATTGTTCATTGTTTCATTATTTATTACCTATTTATTATTGCAAGCTTGTCAGAACAGTTATTTCTCCAACAATTGTTTACACGAATTCATTGTGAGTTGTTAATGCGCACATATTTTTATTCATTTTAGAGAGAGTTATTACGCGCATTCTGTTGACATTATACAATAATATTAAAGAAACTTAACCTTTAATGGCGGACCGCGTCTCACAGACCGCTCACACTAATTTTTTGTGTTAATGTAAAACAATACGTTAAATTGCTTCAAATATGTAAATAAATTTGATTAAATATATACTAAGTCGTTAAATCTCTAGATAATAATAAAACTAAATAATCATTACTAAAGTTTTGTAATTAATTTGACCTTGAAATATAGCGGTCTGTGGGACCGTAAGTCAATGGGAGTGTAACAAAGAAAGTACGTCCACAGTTAAAGGTTAATTTTAATCATGTAGTAGTGATGAAATGCGTGAAGATTTCAGGTTCTATTCCTGATCAAATCATATAGAAGTATTGTCTTAGGTTATTCACAAGCAAAGCGTTACTGTACTGTATCTGTCTTTAAGTCCGTAAGTATAGTAAGATAATAAACTGTATATATTTATGATAAGGGATTAGAGAAGTATAATTCAGTAGAATACAAAATTGATAGGCGTCATTTTTACAACGACTTCCCGTCTTACGATTGAGCGGAGACGGCGGCGTGATGGAGTGCTTCGTGAATAACTCCGCATAAACACATCTATCATAATATATCTCTCAGCGGTGTAGTGCCGACCTAATTACTAATATCAGAGGAAGGAATAAATCTCTCCCGCCATCGCGCCGGTTCGCATAAAATATTATTGAAATTTATTGCTTATTGCCCAAATCGTCGGTTTAATGTTTGCTAACTTTATATTGCTTTTTATAATTACGATGACACACAGATAGAGTCCACATTACATTGGGAGGACGCGGACTTAAAACAAACGAAATATAACGAATTTACAAACGCGATAGTTTTGAAATACTGATAGTTGATAATTCGCCTTATTTTACTAATGACCTCAGATTTTTAACACAAAGTTTACGGGACGCGTCAATTTGACGCATTTTGACTTTTATCAGAGAATTACCAAAAACTGTTTAAATTTTTATTTTATCTCTTTGTATGACTTTTATTCATTGATCGAAGGAAATATAAATTGAAGTCTATTTTCTTTAAAAGTGTTGAATTACTGAACTTGTCTATGTGGTATACCTATCGCTACGATATGCGTCAAATTGACGCGTTTTAGTAGAAGTAGGTATATAGAAAACGTCCGTAAACCTAATGTCAAGTATTCAGGGAAAAAACCAATAACTATATACAAAATTTTAATGTACACGTAAACCCTCATGTCAAAAATAAAAGAAAAATGACAGTGACAGAACAAATATCAAAGATTTTACTTCTTAAATAAGTATTTTCAGACTGTAGAAGCGATCGTCACAGTAGTGAACTTCATAAAATCATATAAACGAGGAAGGAGTCAGAAGTCAGAAGTCGGGCTGGATGTCATGTCGGTTTAGTGTAGACCATGCTGGCTGAACTGGCATCGGATGTGTGTTGGGATTTCTGCAAGAAGGTTCATCAGCGGCCTTCTCTTCTTTAACACTAGATTTACCAGACCAGTCAAAATGACTGGTCTTGCAAGATCAAATTAAAATTCCTACTGCATCTAACATTTTCTTTAATTCTTCTAATCTTCTTTAATCTATAACAGAAGAATTAGTTTTATGAGTTTTATATTATTTTATATATATTTGTAACAAATATATACTTTTTTGGTTTTGGTAGAAATAGGTATATTTAAGCTGGTAAATCTAGTGTTAATTTTAAGTTTTGTAGATTTAGGTAAGGCACGATGGGGCTGATATGTCTTGTCAGATAAACGCCCCAAGTTAAAAAAAATCCTATAAATGAATTCACAACAAACTTGTAACGAGAAATACGTCGGCAAATAATTTTTTAATAACAAAAGAAATATGAATTGTGTTCGCTTTGGTATTCAGTGATTGTGTAAATCATTTTGATTATAGTTTAATTAACAGAATAATTACATAGTTTTTACAATTCAACGTATGTGTGAACATAACTTCGGTAGCGTGCGTTTCTTTGATTCAAGAATTTGTGTATGGTGGCTATGACTTCTCGAATGTTATCTGGGAATTATTGATTTAGTTGTGTTTTGTCTCTTTTATTTATATAATGAGTGAAAGAGACGAAGAAATTTTTCTTATTTATTGTTACGAATATAAATAAACAAATTTAAAAGGAAGTTATATAGCTAACCCAGTGGTTCTCAACCACTTTTGTGTGCCACGTAATTCTAAAAGTGTGCCGCCAATTTTTAGATATATAACAATGTCAATATTATTAAATAATATGAATTAATTTTTTTTAAACTTATCTTTTTCTTTGTGTGCCGCTATAATATTGAAATCATTCAAAGGTTGGGAATCACTGCGATAAATTAACGCATTTTGATTACTTGTATGATGTAAGAGTTTTGAGTGGTGTCTTCAGTATGTGGTATTTGAAAGATAAGCAGGAAAATAAAGAGACACGGTGCTAATGTAATGTTTATTTATAATGCCTACCTACAAAATTACATTAGAACTACATATTATAAAAAGGAGTAGTACTATTATATAAACTAAATGAAATTTTAATTATAGGATAGGACGGCATGCTCAGTGATAAAGGGATAGATACTACACTTCTAATAAAATTACAAACATGCACAAAAATAAATAACAAGAACCAAATAGATGTAAGGAAGAGAAAAAAGAAATCACAGGAATAAAAAACAAAATTAAAACACTAGTTAGTTAAAGATAGTTAGTATCGAGATGTGTCCTATATTTTGGCTTGTTGTAGGAAAAAGCATCCATGTCATGTCTCCAAAATACCTGAACCATGGTCACCCGACTAATGGGAATGTAACGCAGTTGCAACACTCAGTTGCTCAGTGATCTTATTATAGATAGTTATAAAATTGCCTGCTAATTATTCTTATCGCATCTTATAAAAGCAAATTATTTCATTTATAACACGTTTCTAGTGATCACTCTATTTTATGCATGTTCTTTACTCATGTTCATGTCAAAAGTTAAGACAGATTGTTTCTTCTTGTGTCAGGTAATTACTTAATTGAATTAAATCAATTTTATGCGGCTTACTGTTCAATTTAATCCGATGAGACTCAGGTTACTTTAGAGCAGCCATTCTCAAAGTGCGTTCTAGGGCTAAAATACTGCAGAAATACCTACCAAAGGGAGATTATAAGGTTACATCTAGATATTACATTGCAATATGATTATTCATAAATACATATAAATCAGTTTTTTATAATTATATTAAGGCTTTTTCCTTCGCCAAAAAAGTTTGAGAACCGCTGCTTTTTGCTTTGGTTCTGTTCGAAATAATGTTTTCTCGTTGTTGCAAGATTGAATATCTGTAGCATTCATTTAGTTATTGTCCTAATATAATTGATTATTACTTAAATCAAATATAATATATCTAGTTTAAACGTTAATTTCAATTTTTTTATTTCTGTTATTTATATATTAATAAATAACTATTGAAGCATCTTGTAAACGCGTGTAACAGAAAGTAATGACAGCTAGGTGACAGTAGACAGTAATGGATTATTATCATTGGTCAAAAATCACATCAACAATATTTCAAGCGTGTGATTGGTCTATTTTGTTCTGTATGGCTGAATGACATTTGAAGTGTTGAACTCTATTCAGTGTGTACTACGTTTGGCAACTTTAATAATTTAATAATCCTTTTGCATTAGATTTTTTTCTGTTTGGTTTCTATTATTTATTTATAAAGCCATTAAAACTGCATATTATAAAAAGGAGTAGTACTATTATATAAACTAAATGAAATTTTAATTAAAGGATAGGAGTAAAGTCGTGACTTATAATTTTTTATTATACATATATATGTGTAAAGCGTGTACATACATATATGTCATCCGTATGCCCACTTATCCATGAGTCACAGTGCAGTGACGTAAACCAGTAATCTGCGAGACGAATGCCATCCTTCTAATGCCTCTTAATATGTGGCCTAAACGACTTGCTCATTAATCATTTTATCCCAGTTACAAAAAAGGTACTGTTACTTATTACACTATTATTTGTGACCCAATTCTACTTTGTGACCCCTTACGTAATAATAATAACCGTTATTGCGGAAACAACATATTTGCGTTAAATAGTGTTTGTTAGAGATTGAATATATTAATTTGAAGTGTTGCTAACTTTTTTCGAAAACTTATGTCATTACTACCTTAACTAATTGATTAATTACTGAAATTAATTGAAAAAAATCAACAAGAAATCGATTTGCAGTCTAGAATATGTCTATATATTTAATGCCTAAATCTACTATTAATTTTTTTTAAATCTCAATTTACAACTGAATTGAATTTACTTGTAGTAATCAATTAGTGATAATATATAACTCACAGCCCAAACCACTGGACGGATCGGGCTGAAATTTGGCATGCAGGTAGATGTTATGACGTAGGCATCCGCTAAGAAAGGATTTTGATCAATTCCACCCCTAAGGGGATAAAATAGGGGATGAAAGTTCGTATAAATCTTATTAGATTTTCGACTGATTGAACTGAAATTAAAGATTGGAGCTACTATGATGAAGACGTTTTTACACACGGTAAACAAAAATAAAGCCGCAAAAACTATACCTAATTAATAATAATACTTCTTAACGGGAGCGAAGCCGCGGGCAACAGCTAGTTAGTGATAAAATCACATAATTACAACACTATTTACCTGATTTACTCAGTGATAAGGTTAGTGATAAGGCGGCCTTTTGTTTTTTTTTTATTTTTTTTAAATTTTTTTTACATGTATTTTAATTTGTGCAATGAGTTGTTATTATTGTTACCTCAACTATTGATATTGTGTGAAACAATGTATTTTCCATAGATAATAAATAGAAGTTTCGATATATATTAGGACAATTTTGATAATGGGACACAAGGGCACTGCGTAGATATAAAAATAAAAGAGGACAAACACAAATGAAAGAACAGAAAATGTGTGAAAAAAAAATTGCAATATATTAGGGTCAAACGGAAGCCACATAACTGCTGTTCCTTACACGGATTATGGGCTGATATGGGGACGCTATTCTAATCTTGATAAATTATTATAATACTTAATTGCTATTCGATTGGATTAGTGTATACTGTTCACCCCCATTGCAATTATTATATACACCAGCCATTCTCAAAGTGTGTTCCGCGGAACCCTAGGGCTAAAATACTGCAAAAAATACCTACCAAAGGGAGATTATAAGGTTACATCTGAATATTCCAACTAAATATTACATTGCAATATGATTATTCATAAATACATATAAATCAGTTTTTTATAATTATATTGAGGCTTTTTCCTTCGCCATTAAAGTTTGAGAACCGCTGGCATAGAACATAAATACGTTACGCCACAAACTGACAGTTGCATTAGTCCACTGGGCTAATAACTTAAGCGTAATAAAATAGCTCCTGGTGTCATCTCTAGAATTATTTTTAGGTTTTTTATTATTGTAGTGAAGATATCAAATACAACATATTATCGTACAAATTACAATTGATTGTGAAATATATAAAAGTATTTCTAAAAATCTCATTAATAATATTCTATTAAATTACCTATTTATTTTTCATAATGTATGAACAAACATGTCAATATAGAATAATGATATTATTAAATGTTTCTGCAACGCGAGCGCCTGCGCATGTGATGTGGGCGTGTTAGGATTTATTTCTCGCAGCGATACGTCAATAACTCACAGGAAATTACCAATAAATCACAGAGGTGACACTTCAAGCTTATTACTATTGCTGTTTGTAACATAACGTTTAAAATACTACATTCAAAATGAATTCCTATTTTTTTTACTGAGTTCACAAACAGGATTTTACAACTATACTTGGAACTAATATCATACTAAGGCCCGTAAGAAATTACACAGCAGTTCAAAATAAAATAGATCAATCACACGCTTAAAAATTGTTGAAGTGACGTCTGACCAATGATAATAATCCATTGCAACTGTCTACTGTCACCTAGCTGTCATTGCGTTCTGTTACACGCATTTATAAGAAATCGTTTCAATCGTTACTTATTAATATATAAATAACAATAAAGAAAACGCAAATTAATGTTTATATGAACAATAAAAAATAAATAATATATCCTAATATAATAAATACACAGTATACAAAATAAAAAAAACAGTAGAGGGGGTCCTCACTTGAACAAATTGTTTTATTTGTAACGAAAGAATCTATATAGAGGTCCGTAGTTTAGCAGGCTGAATTTAATTTTATTTCTTAAATGTAGTTTTAAAATATAGTAACCACGCTTTTCACTTGTTTTATACAATTTAGAAAATACATAATTACGTCAATATAAAGTCCCCCTTTAACAAAAATATTTATTACAAACTTAATTATTGTGGTATTGTTTGAAAATAATAAACTACAATTAGAGTAATGCAAATAAACTCTCTGCTTATCCCTCTAAGATCAATATAAATATAATTGATTGCTGCTAATACCATTTCCGGTGATGTTGGCAACTTTGGAGGTTTGAAACAGAACACACAACATAAACACATAAACGAGAACGTCAAGTTCTACTAACACCATGTTTTGATATGTAAATCAATATAATACCATTTCCTGTGACTAAACAACTTGGAATTGACATTGAGTTTAGACATAACAGATGTGACACTATTACGTGATACGATTGGTCAGATACGAAATATAGGATATGTGTACATATTTAGGATACATTCGAACGAAAATACGGACGTTTCCTACTTACGTAATCATTCACGAAATTACGGATTTGACAGCGATGTCACGACGGGTACGCTGCTAAAGGCTTATTTTACGGATATTTGTCAAGATTTTTTACATACTTATATGTCAAAATTCACGTAAGCTACAGAGGTGACGGCCAAATCACGAAACTTTGGATATGCCTGAGTGAAATGAAATGAAATTAGCATAGGCACTAAAGGCGTGCGCTTGCTCATCGTTAGACTCTACCGTGACTTCGGAAAGGCGTATGACGAGAAGAAGACTACAAGTAACTCGTCGAAGTAGCCTCCCAGATCATTACAATAATCAATCAGTTCATTATTATGTCTCTCAGAGGCATCGAAAATTAAGGTACTTTTGCAAATGAGTTAATTCTTTATTTATTTCATTGTTAACGCACAAGACGTATTAGGTTGTCATAACACCGGCGAAAAGGATTTCAGGAGTCAGTTGTAGCCATGCTTAAATAATACAAACACACCGACACGTATTTCTTATTACAAATTTAAATAACTTAACGTTTTTATATTTTACATTTTTTTTTTTTGCAGCATTGAATACTTATTTTAGTAGAATAGAAATTGCTTTATTATGAAGGAATTAATAAAAAGTTTTTAAGCGGCTTACTAGAGCATAATAAGATCGGATTAACATAACCGAGATAGTAAACCGCTCAACATCAATTGTGTGTTTTTTTATTTCTTGTTAGGGACAAATCTCACAAAACAAATGAAAGGTAATTAATTATTTTTCATTTGTTACATAAAGTAAAGAGGCACTATAGCCATGAAAAACAAACTTGTGGAAGTAGCCTTAAATTAGCCTTCAGACTTACTACCTGCAGCCATGCACGTAGCCAGCCATGGGCTCAGAGCGGGGCAGCAGTCTAAAATAATATGTAACTAACATACTATTTACCCCGGTTAATTATTTTTGTATCGACTGACGACTGTCGTATGTGAACTTTCTTACGGATATTAAGTATTGTAGTTAGTACCTAGATAATTAAGTTTTTTAGGTTTGATTAGGCACTTTACAGGTCAGGTGCCCCACCCTGGCTATGCCTATGCCTGCAGCGCAAATGCTTTCGCAGAGCTCCCGATTTTTATAGTCCCAATATGTTTTATATTAATTGAAAGACATTAATTACAAAAGAGATAGTGAAATATTACTCGAACAAGTTAATCGAAATGGTCGATAAAAAAGAACTCGGCCACCTATTAACACGTTTCGTTCCACATTATTCTACTTGGTTGAATTCATTATACCGCGGGGGCGGTATTCTTGAATGATCAACATTTTATTGTCTTTAATAGAATTCTGGTTTTATTAGGTATTAAAAATGCATTTACATTGTCATAGGAAAAATAATCATATAAAATTATATAATTATTCTCGAGTTAAATAAAATTGTATATGTTTTTTATTTAATTTATTTATTTACTCATAGTAATTGGTCTCCAATAGAGCGCTTTTACTCGTCAATACAAATACAAATATAAATGAAATAAATTTAATAATTGTCAATTTGATTTAGCTGCTGTATACTGGCATTGTCCACTTACATACTAATGTCATAATAATATATACTATGATGTCGAAGAATAGCTGCTGTATAGGGGCATGTTGGCATAAAATGATATGAGCTTTAATATCTATCAGTTCAAGAATAGGTACATAGGAAAGCT
Organism: Tineola bisselliella; assembly: GCA_028551675.1. Lineage (NCBI taxonomy): Eukaryota > Metazoa > Arthropoda > Insecta > Lepidoptera > Tineidae > Tineola > Tineola bisselliella. The sequence goes on from JAPWLS010002299.1 coordinate 57,977, forward strand.
AATGAATAAATGATGACGTCCAACCAGCGATTAATATTTCGTTAATGTATCGCTTTAACATAAATTAATTGTGAAGCATTGATAATTAAACCCAAACATATTTTTAACGAGCCAATACATATATCAACTTGATATCAATTCGGCACTTTCGAAATTAATTATGCATATATTATAATCAAACGACTACCCACTGTCTGACGTTATTTCTGATACCCGCATGCGGTTTAACGACTGTTTATTCTCGTAATTAGTTTATCTTTCTGACATGCGATTTAGAAAACTCCCGCACCCCGCATGCGATAATGCAGTTAATCACATAATAATAGTTTATCAGCTGATTTTCATAAAATGCTTGTACGAGATTAAAGTTAAATATTTATGTTTCCCAAACTTGAGAGTACATCAGCCTTTTTAACACTTAAAAGAATTTTTAATTACACGTCTGTTTTAGTGTCTTTTTATGCGGTATCTTTATTATAATTTATATGACAGGCGGAATAACCGAATTAACTTAATTATCACGAGAATGATCCAAGTGCGACGACCTAGAACGGCTTATTCATCATTTTGACAACATCACTATTGCATTATATTCTTATCTTCTATACTAATATATGAAGAGAAAACATTTGGTTGTTTGTTTGTATGTATTGAATAGGCTCAGAAACTACTGGACCGATTTGAAAAATTCTTTCACCATTAGAATCCTACATTATCCCTGATGAACATAGGCTATAGAATATTTTCAAAAACGTTTGGGATCCATATGAAAACTTTAATAATGTAACCCAGTGTGAAAAAAATCATTATATTGCGTACGCTGCGGAAATTATTGACAATAGAGCAAAGTGATGTACAACAGTTTCATAGAGGACATCAATATCTACAAAAAAGTCTGTGAACCATTACAGTTATATCACAATAACTACTTTTTCATGTTAAAATTTAAACTTCATAGTACTTTATATCTTCATTACTACGCGAACGAAGTCGGGGGCAACAGCTAGTATATTATAAAGATAAACTGAATATTAAAATAAGTTAAGCTACTTAAGCTGTAAATAAATTTGAGGCATTAATTCTTTAGGTTTAAATATTAACTTATTTAACACAGTTAGGGATTTACCTATTTTTATAAATGAATGCCAAACACGCTCTTTCTATAACACCTGATACTTGTTTAGTTGATCTCTCAGTGTAAATAAATCACTTCAAGAGTTAGTGGTGGTATATATATATATATATATATATACAATATATAAATATATATATATATTGTATATATCTTAATAATCCAGTGTCATATGTATGTTCCCAGTGAACTCTTCACCAAGTCAACCGATTTCGATGAAAGTTGGCATTTTATGTGTAATTTGGTCTAACTTGAGATATAGGATAGTTTATATTTCGATTAATGGTCTTAATAATTTATAATTAACAATAAACTGATACATAAAGTTGTTACATAAATAAAATACAATTGTCACTTATGTCATTGTGGTTGAAAATAAACAGCTTTTTCATGTTAAAACTGCATTTATATTTAATTAATAATGCAACATTTTATACGAACAACGAGAAGTAATGATACTTTGAAATTGAAGAAACGTCAAGTACGAAACAATCAAATGTGCGTCTTCTGCGGAGGAGACTATCACGATAATTTAGAAGAATGTCCAGCCAGAAGCAAACGCTGTAGGTTATGCGGGAAGAACAACCACTTCTCAAAAGTGTGCATTAGTAGCGGCAAAGCAATGCATAAATAGTTTCGAACGAGACGCCTAGCACGACACAACACGTCTAGCGAATCTAGCGACAATGAAAGCAGCCAAACATATCCAGTGAATAAAAAAGATTCGCCAACTAAGGTAATGATACCAACTAAGCGAAATGTTGTTTGGAAGATAAATGCGCACTACGTTTGATCTTCTTAAGTCAAGCGTCAAGGAAGATCTTGACAGAGTTAGGTTATTCCGGGAACTCAGGCCATCAGTTAAAGAAACTATTCCACCAGAATATTCGATTGGAGACATAGTCTGGGTTAACAAATTTATAGGGAAAGGCTCTGAACCAAGGATTATATCAAAACGCACCAAGACTTACTCCTATCAAGTTGAAATGAACAACGGAGTAATCAAACGGAAACACTCTGATCAACTTAGGCGAAGAGAAACTAACGATGAGAACAACGATGATAATGATGTCATTCGTAACGATAACAGTTTGGAAACGAAAAACGATACTGTGAGTAACAACAAGAAGCCGAAGAATTATTCCTATTATAGTCGTGGATCAAAACGAGGTAGGGGTGATGTCAATGATCATGTTTTACCGGACACGTTCACTTATCAACCTGGTGCATCAACTCAAATCACACAACAAAATTTATCAAATGGACACGGAGACAAATCAGCTGGCCCTCCTAACGCTCAACAGCAGGATCTTGAATAGCCTCAACTCAACTCTCAACATCTGCAGCATTAAACGAGGCACTACGTCGTTCCTCACGACGCGTAAACCCTTGCGCGTTTTGGATATTGAGCTTTCCTTTTTGGAGGGAGTAATGTTGTCGTATATCACAAAGTGAAGAGAAGAGTGCAATATATGCACCAAAATACATGAACAATAAAGAATCATTAAAATATTTGATTTTATTTATTTGTTTTTCCTAATAAAAAATTGAATTAATAAAATCTAAAATCTGCTTATTTATTGCTTCTAAGGCGGAACAAAGTTCGCCGGGTCAGCTAGTATATATATATATGTATATATATATATATATATATATATATATTGTAATTAGTTTTTTTTTAAATTTTAGTTGTCTATGTTATACTTTTGTTTTTAATTTTTTTTTATTGATATCCCAGCATATGACCACACTCCGCCTGATGTTAAGCTAGAGTGCGGTCCATGAGCATAGACAACTGTTACTTCACTATGCCGGCTTGAGGAGACGAATGTGCTTTGTCCAAATTGACAGGGCACACTCTTCTCGTTATGCCGGCTACTTCCAAGCTGGTTTCCAAACGGGTGTGTAGCTTCAAAGTGGTGATACTACTGGGCTAATACCATCATTAGTCTGCCTATATTATTATACTATAGGCATTGAGCGACCAAAGTACATATAACAAAGTTACTTTGGTACCGGCTTAATTTTTGAGAGATTCGAACACGGGGTCTCTCGACCGCGGTCAGCACCCTCAACCACTACGCCACGGTCGTTTTTCTAAATTATGTATTTTTATTAGTATTTTGTTAGGTGCTATACAATAATATAATACAGTCTAAACTCCATGTAACGTCACTCGATTTAACGACAAACTCCCTAAAGCGTCTAAATCAATTGTCTCAAATAAACTTTTTCTAATTCAGATTTTTCTTCTCGCTATTTAACGACAACTCTCTATAACGCCATAAAATGTCCCACAGTCCCTTCAGTGTCGTTATATGGAGTTTGTTTTAATGTAATTTTATAGGGAGGCTTTATAAATAAAATAAATTGTTTGTCGTTAGTTTATTTTTTTACATTTGACACATAGATCAGTTAGTAAGCTATATTTACTACAAAATTAAAAATAACTCAAACCTTCCTAAATTATATGTTGTGGTCGTTACAATCTCCTGACATTTTCATGTCGCGTGACAAATGACAGTTTCGTTGTAATTTTTCTGTCATAATGCTGTCAGATAAGTGTAATTATTGACAATAAACAAAAGATGGCGATCATTATGATGTCCGCAGAGAATGTTTTATGTAATTATTGTTTCAATTAAATAACAAACACACTAAGTCATCACTCCACGGAGACGTTCTAATCATCTTAACTTGTTGTTTTTATTTAAAAACTAGCAATTTACTAGTAAATAAAAAAGTACTAGAAAATACATTACATATACCTACAGAGTGGGGCATGGTAATCTCCCACATTGTGTTGTCTGCTAGCAGAGGCGGCTCGTCCTAAAGAGCGCTGGTGCAGTGCACTCCCACGAAAATTACAGAAGTAATCTATATTTCTTCATAATACATACTATCCTTACATTACATTCATTCTATTCTACTATGCCTATACAATAGTATATTATAATACCTATATCTACGCCGCTGTAATATAAGTTCTGTAATTTTCGTGGGAGTGCACTGCACCAGCGCTCTTTAGGACGAGCCGCCTCTGTCTGCTAGTGTACCTGACAAGAAAACAATTTTGTCTTGTGTGTGTAAAAGGGCAAATGTGAATGTACATAACTTTTTTTTATATCTCATATAATTTTCTTGCCAGCCTTTTGAAATGTGAAAGATTTATAATTAAATCAAATAAAATTGTTTCATTATTTATATTCATTTACGTACCTACTTATTTCAAGATATTTGTCCCAAGCACAAATGAACAAATATTAGGAATTTAGAATTTTTTTTAAGTTTATTGTACTTTTAGTAAATGGGCTCCAATAGAGCGCTTTTACTCGTCAATACAAATACAAATATAAATGAAATAAATTTAATAATTCAATAATTTCCACTAAAACGCGTTTAAACAAATATAGCAATAAGCAATCAATATTTTTCATAATAAAAACGGTCGGCAATATAAAATTTATGGACGTACAAAAAAAATCACCTCGTACAGTCAACTACCGAAATACATTAACCAATGATTTATGTAGATATTAATTAATGCCGAACGTATCGTATATTTTGCTTCAATACCAATGTTATTGCCACAACACGAACGAAAAAATACAATCCCTAGCTGTAGTGATGTACTCTTCAAGTATCGATAAAATATTATAACATAATTGAAATAATTCGTATATCATTAAACAGGTTTCAACAACATTTAGTAACTTCTATAGATTACTTTATAATTAATTAAATTTCGTGTTTTTTTAAATTATTTTCATTTGAGATTTCGAAAGTTCTACAACCATGGTAGAATAAAATTAGGAAACTAATCTACTTTTACATATTATTAACACTAGATTTACCAGCTATTTAAATATACCTATTTTTACCAAACCAAAAAAGTATATATTTGTTACAAATATATATAAAATTATATAAAGTTCATAAAACTAATTCTTCTGTTATAGATCAAAGAAGATTCGAAGAAGTAAAGAAAATGTTACATGCAGTAGGAATTGTAATTTGACATTTGTAAATCTAGTGTTGAAAATATAAAAGTCTTCAAGTGAAAGTAGCAAAATGAGTATCGATATCGATGAATTAAAACAGGGAATCCCATCCCTAAAGCATAAACTGATTTAGGCTCTGCATATCCTCGATTTATGAACATGTAAATCAATTTAATTGGCGCGCATGGACATTTGTTAGTTTAATTGGCAGCTCAGATCGTTTTTCACTTATTTGACAGGAGATTCCGTGTTTGACTGTACGTACGTACATATCTCTGACATGTCACAGATTAAATAACATTCATAGCCGTCTCATTTCGTATACCGCATATTTATCTTAGACACTGTGAATTGTTTTATTACTCTATGGTAAATTGTTTTTAAGGTTATATTTGTTAATCACGTCTTATCTTTAAAATTAATGAGCCGATTTTGATTAGATTTCTTGTTAAGATTACGTGGCATTTTGGGAAGCAGTTATTTTTACATATTTAAAATTCTAATGACTGTTTTAACAGCGACTTCTAAACCATCACATAAATAAAACACTCCCCAAAATAAGGGACCACACAATCTAGTCTGTGACTCCTTTTGTTCGTACTCTGTACATGTTGTGATTGAAAAAATATCGTTTACAGGAATTTACAATTAAGCTCTTTCATGATCGTTTATAAAATAACCAAATATTGGATATAAATACATTTTTCATTTGGGAGTATTGTTCATACGTGATATGTCACCAATGTGATTTGTTTATTAAACTTTTAGTATAATTTTTATTCTGCTCAGGTCTGCATTAAATATAAAAATAATGCCTTGTAATTAATATAATTATTACTACAACATGAATATGCAAATTATATATACTTATACAAAGAACACATAAATTATTGTTTAAATAAGGCAATTGCATAAAATATACGGTCGGCAGCCGTCAATCATATTGGAACGTTTCCATTGTTTCGTACGACACGAATTCTATTACTTCACTCATTTTATTGTATGGTAATTTAGAAGACTGTAAAGTATTTGAAATGGAGATAAATGCATCCTTACTAATATTATAAATGTGAATGTGAGTTTGTTTGTTACGTTTTCACGCAACAACTACTTAACCGATCATCATGAAACTTTGTACATATATTTTTGGAGGTACTACAAGTAACATAGAATACTTTTTATTAATAAAAAATATTTTTTACTATAGTTACCAATTGACTATAGTTTTAGCTGTTTGGAATTTTTCTATATTTATTTCTAATTCCGTCTTTTATATATGCAGTATAAAACTTATTGAATTTTCGAAGTTAGGAAACAAGCAAGAAAATATAGTTATCATATTGATTCATTTCTATTGAAACGATCTTTAATACTTATTTGATGACTTAAATGCAAGCGAAGCCGCGGGTAAAAGCTAGTATGTAATAAGTCACCAAATTAGCAAACTGATCTATTTTATTTACATCAATCAGAACACCGTCACACGTTGGTCAATATCCACTCTTAATAATTGTACCACATAAATAAAACTGCTAGTGGATCCGCGCAAAAGCCTGCCCGTATATATTGAATGGCGATATCGCGTGTACAAGTGTCATAACTCGAGAGCAAGGTCTCTGGCGCTCATGCCTCATGCCTCTCATGCCCCGTGGACATCATTACAGCAATAACCCATGCCTTATGTGGTGAAATGTGCTGTCTAACAAATTATAACGATGTGCTATATACTAGAACACGTTTTAAGGTTCCTATGATATAACGTACATAAATATTACGACATAACATCGTGATGTATTAAAACAAATGAAAATAAACCAAATACTAATATAACACTATTATCCCTACTAATATTATAAATGTGAATGTGATTTTGTTTGTTACGTTTTCACGCAACAACTACTTAACTGATCATCATGAAACTTTGTACACATATTTTTGGAGGTACTACAAGTAACATAGGATCATATTGATTAATTTCTATTGATACATATTTAATGACTTAAATGCAAGTGAAGCCGCGGGTAAAAGCTAGTTTATTATATAGTTATTATTATAAAATAAAAAAATGCTTGTATTAGATGTTGCATATGTATAAAATAGTCCGAGACATTTAATAGCTGGCAACATTGCAAATTAGATGCAGCCAGTAATTACGTATCAAATTAATTATACGAAGTAAAAGGAAGCATATAAATTGATATATTAACGTTATGGGCGTTTTGAAAAAACAAAACTGTGGGCTTATCACGAATTTTAGTCTGGCTTTCGAACCGAGTTCGCTTCAAGCGATTTGTATGGAAATTTGAGCAGCGCCACCGCGTGCGGATTTGGAACTACAATATTTTAGATACTTTTTGTTAATTTTCGAACGTCTCGATCTTTCGTTTATTTGATAGATTGCTGGTGCTCGTTAGTCGTTAGTAAAAATTCATGATCCCGATTGCTAACGGATCCGTTTTACTTGTGACAGCTCGATTCGAAAGCCAGACTAAATTCGTGATAAGCCCACTGATATAAAGACCGTCTCAGACACGATTCTTGTGTACACTGTAATGCCATACTATATGTTAATTAAATTTTTATTTGTGCAAATTATTACATACTAGCTTTTACCCGCGGCTTCGCTCGCATTTAAGTCATTAAATAAGTATCAGAGATTATTTCAATAGAAATGAATCAATATGGTAACTATATTTTCTTGCTTGGTTGAGATTTCCTAACCTCAAAAACTCAAATAGTTTTATGCTGTATATAAAAATATGACAGACAGAATTAAAAATAAATTTAGAAAAATTCCAAACAGCTGAAACTATAGTCAATTGGTAACTATAGTAAAAAATATATTTTTAAATAAACAGTATCCTATGTTACTTGTAGTACCTCCAAAAATATGAATACAAAGTTTCATGATGATCGGTTAAGTAGTTGTTGCGTGAGAACGTAACAAACAAACTCACATTCACATTTATAATATTAGTAGGGATTAATGGGAATATTAGAGAGAGAATACAACGAAAACAATTTTGTTGGTGGTTTTCATAATGGCACATACATTTCTATAATCATTACCTCTTTAGTAGACGACGTAACTTAAAAGACATTGATTGGATCACGTAAGTAAATAGGTTAAGCCAGTGTTTCCCAACCTTTTTTGTATCATGCCCCACCTTAGTATTTCTAAAATTCTTATGCCCCTCTTATGTAATCAAACACCCAGTTGATATTTTAGTCTCGTCAAGCGAAATTATACCTAATAGTTATTTAACGCAATTATTTAAGAATTGCTTTTTCCGTTAAATTTAGCACCGAAATCTAGTATTGCATTTAAATGGCTCGAAGCGAAAGGGTTAAACTCGTATCGAGTCCATTTTCGAATTGAACCCTTGTTAAGGCGTGGGCCTCACTTTGGGAAACACTGGGTTAAGCCATGTATGCGAACAATCAAACTTATTCGATATTGCATTTTTAGTGAGTTGAAGTTTCGTGAAGATTTTGCAAATAGCTGTTTAAACAAAAAAGTGATCCATGGACAGCTATCAGGTAGTGTAGTGCTGGTCTCAACATGCTTAGTAGGTGACATGAAATTTATTAGTTTTATATGTAAAACGAGTTGAATTCTGCAGGCGAACTGTAATTTAATGTAACAGCCATTAATTTATTGTACGTTATTAATTGTACTTAGAATTTGTGCCATTAATTTTAGAAATTATTATTATTTGTGAAATAGGTCTTTAAAAGTTTGCTTTGGTTATTCCTATGTATCGAACTTTAGGGAAATATTATTGTACTTTTAGTAAATGGGCTCCAATAGAGCGCTTTTACTCGTCAATACAAATACAAAATAAATTTAATAATTATCAATTTGATTTAGCTGCTGTATACTGGCATCGACCACTTACATACTAATGTCATAATAATATATAATAAATCTACTATGATGTAGAAGAATAGCTGCTGTATAGGGGCATTGTCATCCTATTGTATACCTAAGGGTAAACATAAAATGACATTGGTTTTGTCCAAGCTTTTTTTAAGATTAAATATGGATTAAGTTGATAACTTCTTACGTACATAAGAAGGAGAATATTAAAAATAAAAAGAGTATAATTAAGGCATTTAAAAATGTTATTTATTTATTTTTGTGTCATGATTAATTTATTAAATAAATAAACTAACAAATCAATATCTTTTAACATATGAAAAGTCATTAAGTTATCGCTTAAAGAAACAAACGTCCACACTTATCAACTGTTATTTTGTACACAAAAGGCAATATGTTTTTCGTAAGATATATATCTTGAAAGCCTTTGACCCTTTCACCATTAACACATTGGGAGGTATTTCGTTAAACAAGCAACAGTTTTATAAGGTCACAACTACCATTATGTAAATAAGCACATGATACTTTTTAGTAATAAGAATTGCTGTCGTAAATAACTTGTGAATTAAGGCGGTGTTTTCCAAAAAACTACAGATAATAAACATATCTATGCAAAATTAATTATTTACAAATATATTTTGAGAGTTGTTACTACGATCATGATGGTTGCCAAATCTACGAAACGTATTAAAACAGTAAGCCGCATAAGGCCTTTTAAATTAACCACCTCTACCTTAACATTCCGGATAACACAGGTAGACATTATTATGTCGACGAAAAGTTAATTTATGTTAAAGTTGTCGAGGGCAGGTTAAATAACCGCCGCCGATTGTTGCAGATAAATAAGATTTATAGGCTGCGGCCGCGAGCTAGCATTACGGACGTGGTCTCCTTATCGAAACCACTTTTTACCACACTTTACAAACTTCTCTTAATTAATTGCCCCTTTTGTGTGTTTCTGTCCGTCTTATCTGCGTTTGACGCGGTTAACCGTTATAATCAAATATCATGCGACTATGTCTTCTTCTTTAGTAATGGCCCCAGATGTCTAATGAAGACAATTCTGCCAATGTCGAGTATTTGGGAAAAAACCCAATAAGAGATTTCAAAATTATAATTCACACGTAAATAAATTGTAAGCATTAAAAGATGTTATGCGGCTTAAATTTTTTAAAACTAAATCAAAATAACTGTCATTACATTAAGCCACATAGAGTTATTAAAAGCATGCATTTTTAACTGAAAAATAAATTAAGAAGTCGAATCGAATAGTTGCGATAAACCGTCCGGAAACGCGAGGCAGTTCATTACTACGGCAGCGGTCTATCTAATCAACACAAGCATTTAGTTGGGTTATCTCTGTTTGCATCGACGCCGCAAATGTGAACCGATCACTCACTCACCAACCAGAACCACTTAACCTGTCACGTTCAACACCAGAATGTATATTGCAGCAATCATACTTGGATAATATATATGTTATACTTATATAGCTTACAATATTTACTTAAAATTATTCAAATTAATTTAAATATGGAAACACGTCTTATCACAGATGCTATCCGTCGCCAACTAAACCGTATTAGCCCAGTGGGCTAATAATGTAGACGCAACAACTTTGTTTCTTGTGTCCTCTCTAGTCAGGTCTCCATAGGTAATTATTCTTTTTTTTTTAAGAAAACATTATCCATTCGAGGGTATAAAAGGTTTGTGTAATCCTTAAAGTGTTAATATCTGCATAAAGTGTAGACAATGATAGGTATTTCATGTTTGAAAGTAGAAAGAGATAAATATATCTATTTATCAACGTGTAAAAAGAAGATCGCTTAGTGTTCGTCGTACACATGTTAAATGATAAAAGTTGATTTATTTTATTTACGAAGCATCGTGAGGTATATTCACGTCAGTTTTAGTTGAAGATGCGAGCAGAGGTCGCGACGTAGAAAGCGCCGACTTTGACCAGATAATCGCAACAACCGTCAACTTAAAAGCCCGCGTAAATCTTTTGCTGAATAACGAAAGTGTAGAGTCGAAGTCATTTGTCAGAAAATTACTTTGGTGCTATAATTTTCACAAAGGCAAGCGCAATCAACATATAGCTGGGGTGGCCAACCTGCAGCTGCATGTGAGGTTTTTGAAGGATTATTTGTGGCTTTCGATAAATGTACCGAATTCCCTTTTCATTTTTGTGCTATTATATTTTTAAAAAATCGAATATACCTCCAAATTCTGATCAGAATAACCCTTTACACGCTCGCGCTGACGTCATCGGTTCTCGAGATATAGCGATTTGAAAAAGTATAACGTATATAGCGCGTAACAGAAAAATGTGACGCGTAACAGAAAAATGTGACGGCGAATTTCTCTCATACCTCGATAAAGAAGTTTCACTTTTAAAAATTATCGTTTTTTTAAATACAAAATTTAATAAGAAATAATACAGACATAAAAACTATAAAGTAGTTTAGTAACTCTAATAAATTATAAACCAGATTAAATTTAATAACAAATGAGTCCCAATAGACTCCTATGTTCGAGTTAAACAGCCGTTTTATCAGAGGCGATTAGCTAGTCATGCCGTGTATAAAATTATGCACAGAGTTTGCGATTACCTGCCTTCAAGTGTTGAAATACATAGCTATCTACCCTCATTCGCTGTCAAGTTTCTCTTTACAAAATATTTAGACGTTTTATGGACTTAAATAGGGACCGTAGTTGCGAGGGAATGTTCTAATTTACCAGATGGTAACGTATTAACAAGCTACTTCATTAAAATAATATTATAGTTATTCATTGTTTAGGATTTGATGAAAGAGTTGTGGTAATCATAAAACGAAAGTACTGTTTGTGGTCACGTTTCTTTAACTATCTATATTACTTAGTTTATTTATTTATTATTATTTTGTGTATATATATAAGACACTAGGCGCAGTTTTTTTAGTAGACACTTTTCTTTGTTGTAAATAAAACCAAATGTTTCAATAACTGAAATTAAAGAGTATTTTTATTAATATTTAACTATAATAACATTACACGATTGTGTGTAACATTAAAAATTACTTACCTGAAATTAAAGAAACGATATTTCAAGTAATTATTTAACAACTTTTCTCTTTTAATAATTTATACGCATTAACGTGGCGTTGTGTCAAGACGTCCATAGACAATCGCGACACGACCAGAGACTATGGCGCTGCGAAGCATGGCAAATATGAAATGTCGTTTCTTTACATATATTTAGGATTATTTATATTTTTATTATTAATTTGTATATATTTTTTTATTTTTTTGCACCCTATTATTTAATTCGTGATTTACCACCCTAAGGTTGGTTGCCTGGTAGAGATCAGTGCTCAGTGATAAGGCCGCCTTTTGTTTTTTTTTTATTTTTATTTTCTTTTAATTTGTGCAAGAGTCATTATTATTATTAGTTTATGTACTCTAGAACTGATAATTGGTTTATCATCCCGAAATTGGAGTATGTTCTAGCATAGCATAATAAGTAAAAATGCTGCCTGTATCGTTTTATGTAGTGACGTCTGTTGAGAAAATAAGTTATATCAACTTTATTTAATGATACAGCGCGTGCGTCTTTATTAGCAAAGTTTTTTGGTGGTCTTAAAGAAACTAATAGGAAAAAGGATATATAAATAAAAATGGCGGGTAGTGTGAGAAATGACGTAAACAACGTCTACATTTTTTAACTGATAGACTATTTTGTTGGCAATGAATCAATAATAAAATAATTATTGCTAATGTAGAAAAGCATGCAATTAACTAACATTAAGATAACGAATGAACGAAGAGCTGAAATGAAATTAGCACAAAAATAGGTGAAGTTTTTCAAACATTACCTAAACGAACGTGATAATAGAATCAAACTGAACGGTATGTTGCGTATGGACTCCTCAAATACGGCACGCGTTTCATTTAATATTCAATAACGATGCTAACCAAAATGCATGCATTTATATAAATACTAGCTTTTACCCGCGGCTTCGCTCGCATTTCCAAACAGCTGGAACTATAGTCAGTTGGAAACTATAGTAAAAGGAATATGTTTTTAAAAAGAAGAAGCAGTAATGGTATTGGGCAATGCAATTTAGATAAATAAAATACATATATATATGTAAACTAAGTATATAATGAACATACATATATATAATTTTAATATATACAAATATTATTCAGAAGGAGATAGGTATAATGATTAAAGTTTAAGTTTAACACTAGCTTTACGGACATTTTCTATATGCCTATTTCTATTAAAACGCATCAATTTGACGCATGAACGAATACATATAAAAACACGTGTAATTTATGCTTTAATTTGAAAAAAATATATATAGATATGTGATTTCAATTATGAAAGTTTTTAAAGTTTTTGATAATTCTCTGATAAAAATCAAAATGCGTCAAATAGACGCGTCCCGTAAACCTAGTGTTAAATATGTTTTTATTTATGTTAACTGAAACTGTAGATGTTTGTTTAGATTCCAGTCTCTGTTAAGGATTTTCTAACACTAAATCAGAAGTCATAGTTTCTCCTGCATTTTTCATGTCCATTTTCATTTAATTATTTCACGGTACTTTTTGAAACTTCAAGCTGTTAGAGATCGCGTCTCAAGTCGCCACGTCAGAATCCCTGTTTTCTCAATTGTTACTACTCCCATTATCGTTAACGATAGAATCTGAAGTGGGATTGAAATAGAAACATCGAAAAGGGTCGATGTAATTTGTTTTTATTGAGTTTACCCTTTTGTCGAATCGTGCCCGAGTTAGTCTCTCGATCGCTATCAATGTTTTTTCCTTTAAGTTCACTAACAACTTCTTGTTCGTGTATTATATGTGGTAAGTCATGCTAGTTAGTTGGTTAAAGGCTCCAAACATGATCAAACGCGACGTTATTGAGCGACAGTTCAGAGACTGTCAGTACCGATGGAAGCAGCCTCACAAGCCTTTTAATCTGAATTATATACACTCGTTTCATTAGAGCAGCGGTTCTCAAACTTTTTTGGCGAAGGAAAAAGCCTTAATATAATTATAAAAAACTGATTTATATGTATTTATGAATAATCATATTGCAATGTAATATTACGTAATATTTAGATGTAACCTTAAAATCTCCCTTTGGTAAGTATTTTAGCCCTAGGGTTCCGCGGAACACACTTTGAGAATGGCTGCATTAAACTGTCATCAAGTAGATATTTCTCTATATTACCAGCTGCCTTTGCTCATGGATCGCACTCTATCTAACTTAATGATAAATCTAATTTATCAGATCACAAATACTAGAGTTTTAAATTTACTTATGTTTTATTTGGTCATGATTTTTAATGCTTTGAATTAGGCTCCGCTTGTTTGTCATCAAATATTTTCAAACAACGTCGCTGTATTTGAAACTCGATAATAAACAGGTCAATATTCAATCCTTAACTAATAGATTCTAAAATATTTTCTGGGAAATGTCATTCTGTGGGCAGCCATCTTGGCGGTGAATACAAAGGACGCGTAAATAGAACTAACCAATAACGAATCCTTTTTCACGTGCACGACAAGTTGATACGTGAAGTTTGCATAAAATATTGCCTTCTCTGCTCCAGTGCCGATGTTTGTTTTGTATCCTTCTGGGAAAATGCATAATAGTGTTGTCTATTGGACGGCTGAGTTAACTCCTTTTAAATCATTATAACAATTTTATACTAACTTATTTTTAACTAGCAGTTGCCCGCGACTACGTCTGCGTAATAATGAAGATATAGAGTACCATGAAGTTTAATGATGTTTCGAAATATACATTCTTCCTAAATTTTCTCATGTTTCTCCAGATAGTATAGTAAAGGCTTTTAAATCGTTGAATATGAAAAAGACAGAAGATATTTGGGGCATCTCTGTACGAATTTTAGATTCAATTATTGGCTCTATAGCGCATTACTTAGCGGTTATTTTCAATAGATGTGTCGACGCGGGTACGTTTCCCAATTTAATGAAATTTAGTAAAGTTATTCCATTGTTTAAAAGTGGTTGTAGGTCTGATCCCGCGAATTATAGGCCAATATCCGTTTTACCGGCAATTAGTAAAATATTTGAAAAAATAATTTTAAACCAGTTGTTGTCTCACTTTAATTGTAATCGTTTATTACATGATCGACAATTTGGGTTTACTAAAGGTAGATCGACGACCGATGCAGGGGTAGCGCTGATTAAACATATATTTGATGCCTGGGAGGACTCGCATGATGCTGTTGGCATCTTCTGTGACCTATCCAAGGCGTTTGATTGCGTCGATCACGAGACTCTTATTCGGAAATTAAGCTACTATGGCATTAAAGATAATGCGTTAGGGCTTCTCAATTCATATTTAAGCGACAGGACGCAAAGAGTGGCTGTAAATTGTGCAACATCTTCTGGCTCTAGGGTTAAAATGGGTGTCCCACAGGGTTCAATCCTTGGTCCTTTCTTGTTTTTGGTTTATATAAACGATTTACCGTACCTAGTTCGTGGACTTCTGGATATTGTCTTATTCGCTGATGATACTTCCTTGATTTTTAAAATTAATAGGAAAAAGAATACTTTTGACGATGTGAATACTGCGCTTTCAGAGGTACACAACTGGTTCACGGTTAACAACCTGGTACTCAATGCGAAGAAGACCAAATGTCTTAGATTTTCCCTTCCAAATGTACAGAGAGGAAGTACCGAAATTAAGCTCAACGGACAGGACCTTGCAGTCGTAGATGATACCATATTTCTGGGAATCACCTTGGACTCTAAGCTTCAGTGGGGGCCTCACATTTCATCGTTGTCAAAGAAATTAAGTTCAGCGGCCTATGCAGTTAAAACAGTGCGACGTCTCACTGATGTTGATACTGCAAGATTAGTTTACTTCAGCTACTTCCATAGTATTATGTCTTATGGAATCCTTTTATGGGGTAGTGCAGCGGATATCGAATCGGTTTTCATTTTACAGAAACGGGCAGTGCGCTCAATTTACAATCTGAGCTCCCGTACTTCACTTAGGGAACGATTCAAGGAGTTTAACATCCTCACAGTTGCATCACAATTTATTTACGAAAATATCATTTATGTACATAGGAATAAGAATTATTTTAATAGAAATTCTGATATACAATCTCGAAATACTAGAAGCAGTGACAAATTGGCAGTACCTTATTTTCGCTTGTCAAAAACCCGTAAATCGTTTATAGGAGTGGGGATCAGAATGTATAACAAATTGCCCAATGACTTAACAAGTCTGTCCACTCCTGCTCTGAAAAAGATTGTAAAGCAGACGCTAATTAAAAAGGCTTATTACAGAATTATTGATTATATGAGCGATGGAAATGCGTGGTTAAACTAGTGTTTGAGCTTGACTTACTGTTGGCTTACTAGAAGGATTATTATTATTTTTTTTTTACTGTATTTTTTTAAATGTTGTATAGGTAGCTATATATATATATATTTTTTTTATTTAATTTTTTAAAATATTTTTATATACATATTATTGGACATATACATGTATTTTATATACATATATGTTATTAATTTGACATTTATTGTAACCACTGTGTAATATGATTTATAAATTGTTATTCACTTTTTTTTCTGAATTAAAATTCAGTTTTTTTTTATTATTATTACTTTATGTACAGGCTATGATTATTTCATTTCATTTCATTTCATATTTCAGTCAACAGAAAATGCCTTCCACACCCCTGTTGCAAAATCTACTAACTGCCTCTCCGTCAAATTTATAGTTTGTAGCAAAAAAATTATACAAACCTGCGAGAACAATTATAACTCCTTAATCTGGCCCCGTTGCAAAATCCGTTCTTTGCAGACGTCAACTAACTATAAACTACCTCCCTGTCAAATTTCATCTTTGTATGTCAAGCTGATTTCGAAAGAACTTTCGCTTTTATTTTCATTGAATTAGATCATTACAATGTGAACTTAAAATAAAATGAAATATATCTTAAAAAACAATTGAAAAACTGACAGCACATTTGACCGCCAAAATTAGGCATAGACATCGAATTGTGTGAACTTCAAATGTAATATTTCTTTAAAAAACAATTGAAAATATTCTATAGTCTATGTTGATCAGAGACTTTTTACGATTCTATTGGTAAAAGAATTTTTTAAATCGGTCCAGTAGTTTCGGAGCCTATTCAATACATACAAACAAACAATCAAATGTTTCCTCTTTATATAATAGTATAGATATATAGATAAACAAATTATTTATTACACATTATTTAGCATTTAAGGTCGACATTTCTATTATAGTAAAATTTAATTGTATTATGTTTGCATGCCATATATATTACATAAAATATGTGATACTACTAACATTATTTTAAGACCTATGTTACTAACCATATTTATGGCAAATAAATGATTTTTTAAATTTGTAATTATCACTTGAAAACATTCCAATTGGGTTCTGATTAAAAATTATCTTGTTAATCATTCATTTCTTTAATTAACACTAGATTTACCAGACCACTCAAAATGACTGGTCTTGCAAGATCAAATTACAATTCCTGCTGCATGTAACATTTTCTTTAATTCTTCTAATCTTCTTTAATTTATAACAGAAGAATTAGTTTTATGAGTTTTATATTATTTTATCTATATTTGTAACAAATATATACTTTTTTAGTTTTGGTAGAAATAGGTATATTTAAGCTGGTAAATCTAGTGTTAATATACCAACGATTATTGGGAACATGTATAAACTGAATTAAATATATTAACACATTTTAATTGTATTAAATTTTTATAGATACTTAATTTACTTGTACTAACATTATATTGTATAGGCTATGATTGGCCAGTTTTTTGTGATTTCTTCTCGTCTCGCCCTTCCGAAATCTCCATAAATTTATTATTAAAAAAGCGAATAAGAACATATTTCGTGACTTTTGCAGTCATCATGATAGAGACAAGTCAACAAAAGAGTTAGCTCAGTGCTTCACGTCCCTAGTGGTGCGTATTAGTACAAAGTAGAAAGAGTTACCACATCAGTGTTAAAGATCCGCGGCGAAGATCTGTTGAGCTATTCAATATTGATTCACGATGCTGTTTTTCTTAATAATTGTATAATTTCTCAGGAAGCAATTTTCGAGTTTATTTGGGAAAATTAGTACGCTACCTTTATGTGGTTTCTTTAAACAAGTTTAAGTTAGATATATGCGAAAAATCCCATAGTGATATATTATACCATTTATTTATTATTAAAGTAAAATAATAGTATGCTTTTCGTTGTTCCCACACTAGGCAATGCCTGTCACGTGGGACCCATCACTAAACTATAATTACAACTTTTTTTAATATCCCTACTTATATTATAAATGTGAATGTGAGTTTGTTTGTTACGTTTTCACTTCATGAAACTTTGTACACATATTTTTGGAGGTACTACAAGTAACATATGATACTTTTTATTTAAAATAATATTTTCAGCTGTTTGCAATCATATTGATTCATTTTTATTAAAATGATCTCTGATACTTATTTAATGACTTAAATGCGAGCGAAGTCGCGGGTAAAAGCTAGTTGTTTAATAAAACTTTAAATAAATTTTAATACACTTTATTAAACCATACCATGAACAGTCGTACCAGCTAGTATATTTAAATCTATAAGTTTCTTCTGCATTTTATAAGGCCATACGTTACTTGATGTTAACATTAGAACTGCCAGCCGGTCAAAATGACCGGATGACTTGTGCTTGCAAAGTATCAAATATAATTCAATAAATTTATGGTAGAATTGTAAAAAAATAGAATCGTTTACAAAAAATAATAAGTAAGGTTTTACACAAAAGTCTTGTGAAGAATTTTTGAAACCGGTCATATTGACCGGCTGGTAGTTCTAGTGTTAAACCAGAGCTGATATCCAAACATAAATAGGTAAAAGGTTGAAAGTGGTGGAATTACCTTAACCCTGCAAACTGGACCGATATAACTATAACGGAAACTAATACAACACTGTTTTCTTTTTCTTTAAATCTATTTTTTCTTATAATATAACATCTAAATTATGTATTTTTGTAATTTTATTAGAAGTGTTATCTATCCCTTCATCATCTTGAGCATGCCGTCCTATCCTATAATTAAAATTTCATTTAGTTTCTATAATAGTAATCCTAATGTAATTTTGTAGGTAGGCTTTTTAACTAAAGAAATCAGAATAAATGTTATTGTACATAGATAGTAGGTTAATTTAACGAGAAAGTCGTTAAAATAACAGAATAGCTACCCGCTCTTTGGGTTATTTTAAAATACCGATATTTGCCGATAACTTAAAGAGAGATTTCATATTCTATTAGTGTGTGTTCACTAAAATATGTGAACAAATACTAACTTGCTGTCGATAATATTTTAATACACGTAAGCTGTTGTATTTACTTAACGAGGCACGTTATCTCAAGTTTACTTAAACTAAGGTTAAAACGAAGATTAAAACTCGTATATTTTTAAGTATGAAGTTATTTTCGTACGAGTTTTACGCGTTTATATGCTAATAAACAACATGTTTAAATATTCAAAATAAATGCGACTGTAAACGTAATGTATTTTTAATTTGAATTACTAAAAAAATGTATAACGTATTTAAGCTATGCTTTCTTCTTCTTTTTATTTTATTTTATTGATATTCCTGCATATGACCACACTCCGCCTGATGTTAAGCTAGAGTGCGGTCCATGAGCATAGACAACTGTTACCGCTATGCCGGCTTGAGGAGACGAATGTGCTCTGTCCAAATTACAGGGCACATTCCTCTCGTTATCCCGGCTACTTCCAAGCTGATCCCGAAACGCGACTAGGCCACTTCATCTTCATCTGATATTTATTGTTAGTGTAAAATGTAATTAAAGAAGAAATTCGATATACGAATTAATTTATCAATATCTGAGATTAGTAAAAATTGAAATACCGGTTCTGAAATAGACGATGCGAATACGAACTTTAAGATGAACGAAATAAAGTTTAGTATTAGATGCGAATAATCGTATTTATGTGTTTAGACAAATGTTTGTACATGCTTTTAAGGAGCGACAATGTTTGTTTAACAGTTTTTTAAAGTTTCTTGGAATATGTAATGAGTTAATATTTAATTTTGTTGTTTGAACAATTTAGGCTGCCTAAGGTCAGGCAGGTATGGACATGAATCGATGAACAGTTTGCATTTAAAAAGCTTAATTAACACTAGATTTACCAGACCAGTCAAAATGACTGCTCTTGCAAGATCAAATTAAAATTCCTACTGCATGTAACATTTTCTTTAATTCTTCTAATCTTCTTTAATCTATAACAGAAGAATTAGTTTTATGAACTTTATATCTCTATATATATAAAACTCAAAGGTGACTGACATAGTGATCTATCAACGCACAGCCCAAACCACTGGACGGATCGGGCTGAAATTTGGCATGCAGGTAGATGTTATGACGTAGGCATCCGCTAAGAAAGGATTTTGATCAATTCCACCCCTAAGGGGATAAAATAGAGGATAAAAGTTTGTATAAATCTTATTAGATTTATTTCATTCATTATTACGCAGACGTAGTTGCGGGCAACAGCTAGTATATATATATATATATGAAACAATTATATACTTTTTTTGGTTTTGGTACAAATAGGTATATTTAAGCTGGTAAATCTAGTGTTAAGTCTCTCCCAATTACTTGTAATAATTTATAATCATATCCAATACATCCCTACTAATATTATAAAAGTGAATGCGAGTTTGTTTAAATATCCAGATGTCCAGGAATCCAGGTGCCAACAGGAGAGCCCACAGACATAACCCAATATATTATCAAATGTTTGTTTTAGGCCTGTAACGGCACGTATCTGGACCACGCACGACGCAAGCCCAAGGACTGTTAGAGGGACTGCGTGCACAGGAATCAGAGCCAAAGAGTGTTGAGGTTTAAATGTCATTTATTTGTTACATTATGCTATGGCGTTATATGTTGACTGGCGTGTTTATATATGCCTCGAGTGACGTGGAAGTATGTAGTGTTTCAGCACGTTCTGTGCGTGGTCCAGGGAGGCTACTCAGGCGCACTTCGGGCGAAAATACGGACGTTTCCTACTCATGAACACTTACGTAATCATTCACGAAATTACGGATTTGACAGCGACGTCTCGACGGATAGGCCACACAATGCTTATTTTACGGACATATGACAGGACTTTTTACGGGCTTATATGTCAAAATTCACATAAACTATAGAAGTGACGGCCGTATCACGAAACTTCGGATATGCCTGAGTAGCCCCCCAGATACGTGCCATTACATGTGTAAGGGCGTGTATATATATACGTACATATCTTTATATGCTTGAGGTTTCAGCTTTCCAAACTATAAAGCGAGATAATATATATATTTTTTCAAACAAACAATAAAAAAGAGGAAATCCAATAAAGAACGTAGTCAAAGGAATCGGTTATCGGCACTCGGTCGTTTGTGCCGCCAAAACCGCCCCGGGTGTAATTCGCGCGACGAGAGAGAACCAAAATCGATTTAACTTGGACGATTTGGAAGGGCTCTAATTTGTTGGTGTCATAAAACATAATTCGTTTTCTTCTCCGCCAAATTTGATCGTAACAATGGTTTTTTTATATTGAGATACCTATGAAAATTCAGTAATTCTTTCATATGTTTTAAATAATAATACTGTTGCGGCCAAAGCCACAACAAAAAACAACAACAATATTGTCTATGGTTTTCGTTTTTGTCTATGTCTAGAATTGTGAAAAATATACGGCTATTCAAAAAGTGTGTGTTTCTGATTCCTGAGCCAGCAATCTAGGGCATCAGCCCCCAACAAATATAATAATGCTTTTAATTGTAATAATAAAAAACTTTATTCCGTTTGAACAAAATAAATTTAAAATTAAAAATAGAATGAAACAAAATGTCTACATTGGAACAAGACATTAAACATCCTGTTGGGACCAAACGCAATAAAACACACCCTCGACAGAGAGACGAATCTTTTTAAAACTACCAACAATAAATAACCACATTGCACCTATCTTATTACAAAAGAGAAATGGGTGATTCTCTAGATTCACCCGTTTCTATATTTATATAAAGTAAATAAACTTGAGTATGTAAGTAATAATTAGAGATGTGCCGATTATGACTTTGGCCGACTAGCCGACTAGCCGATTAGTCGGTTGTAAATAAGCCGACTAGTCGGGCGACTAATCGGCCAAGCCGATTACGGTTTAGGAGATTCCCGTGACGCTTCGTTTACAGCTGATTCGCTGCAATTTCAGTCACTACTGACATGTGAACAAATATAAATAACAAAAAAAGTTTTTTGAGTTTTACAGCTCACTAGTTTGACGATAGTTTCAAATATCATCACGCAGAATTGCAATATATGTCATTAAATATTATGTTGATTTGTTTTTTAATTAAGATACTAATTTTGTTTGATAAATGTTATCAATATATTTTCTTTACAAGGAAGTAACACATACATTTTATTGAGGAATAGACACAAAGTAACAAGCCGAATAGTCGGCGCTTTTTACCGATTAGTCGCCGACTACGATAGTGGCCGGATAGTCGGCTTTACCGACAAGTGGCCGACTAGTCGGAACATCTCTAGTAATAATAAATTTTTTCTAAATATAATTTTTACTATAAAAACAATAATAATTACTTAGTTTTAACCTAGTAAAGTATCTTGCAATTATTATTTTTAACTTTTAGTAATTGGGCTAAATTAATTTAATAATTATCAATTTGATTTAGCTGCTGTATACTGGCATTGTCCACTTACATACCAATGTCATAATAATCCCTACTAATATTATAAATGTGAATGTGAGTTTGTTTATTACGTTTTCACGCAACAACTACTTAACCGATCATCATGAAACTTTGTACACATATTTTTGGAGGTACTACAAGTAACATAGGATTTAGGACCTTTTATTTTAAAAAAATAATTAATTTTTTACTATAGTTTCCAATTTTATTCCAATTTATCTATATTTATTTCCGTATGTCATTTTTATATATGCAGTATACAACTATTTGAATTTTTGAGGTTAGGTGTCATTTTTGTGGTTAGATGCCACTTTATTATTTTAGATCTTATTGATACTTATTTAATGACTTAAATGCGAGCGAAGTTTCGGGTAAAAGCTAGTATATAATAAATCTACTATGATGTAGAAGAATTTATAATAATAATAAATAATAATATTTGTATTATAAGTACGGTAACAATATAAATTGCTCGTATGTACGTACGTGTTAATATTTCAAAATAACACGCTGTGAAGTTCAAATTCATCTTAACAACAACTTTCATTTTAAAATTGAAAAGTTCATTTCAATGTAGCCGCGAGCGACGTCCACAACCGCAGTTTCCGACGTCGGCCGACAGAGGGCGCAAACACGGGCTCCATTTCCGGCGGGAAGCAAGAGATGGCGGCACTTCCGGCGACAGACTGATTGGCCTTTTATTAAAAACTGTCACCTGAGGCGATGTTTCTAAATTGCCTTCTCCGACTGACGTTTGGGGAATTTTTAGAACGTTTTATGAACTTTTATGCTAACGAGACTGTAAAATTACTGCTTACATTCTTTAGTAGACGTTTATTTAAACACTAATATTTATGTTTGCGTATTTTTAAAAGTTCACATATGTACGTAATATTTGACACTTACATATTTTATTTTCATGTAAATAAATATTAATAATCATTATTCATAAGTCATAACACCACAACAAATGTAGTAAAGATGTGAATTTAGAGATTTTTGTTTGGAAAGTTAGTTAGTTTGGAGTTTAGTGATAGTATTAATTATTTTAATAATTAGTTTAATCACATATCTATAACCACTGTTTAAATAAAAATACTAAAATATAGCGTGAATAGTATATACAAAACGAAATATGTACAAAGCAAGTTCAAATACGCAATTTATGTTTTTACGTTTCGTGGATTTGATCGTTATTTACTTTTTTCTTTGAATTAAAATTCAGTTGTTTATTTTTTGTTAATTATTTTATGAACAGGCTATTATTGACGAGTTTCTTGTGGTTTTCTTCTCGTCATACGCCTTTCCGAAGCCATTATAGAGTCTGACGATGAGCAAGCGCACGCCTTTAGTGTCTATGCTAATAAACGATTTTCACTTCATTTTACAAATTCAAATGTGTCAAATAGGGTACTCCACAGGGATACCTTATAGGTCCTACATTGTTTCGTATCACAAGGCTTTTTACTAGGTCATGGATACTTACCTATACTCATAGACTTTTTGCTACAGACAATGCAAACACAATATTTAATATGGAAAAACATTATGTATTACACATTTTCTCCAACTCTATGAATAACAAATTATAGCTTATATAAATGCTTGGTCGTAAACATGAATAAGTAATTCAAATTATGCTAATAGCACCTACAATATATAAGTATATAACTGTGATTACTGTATATTATAACTTACTATTAACCATTATAAATGTTTATTTGAATATTGACAAAGTGTGGGAAGTCCCGTAGCACCAACAACTAGTTAATAACTAAAATTCATCAAACTAAGACATTTTTTTCTGACGATATCAAATATGAATTTGAAGATTAACTCACGGACCTATTTTATTGAATATCGGATTAGGAGATATCATAATACGTAGAGTGAGAAACAATTAACTTAGCACTATGGTTATTGCACAGATTGTCAATCTTTTTTTTGTTGCTTCACACTTTTAGAATTTGCGATTTACACAAAAATAGTTGAGAATCACTGGGTTAGTGGTTCAAATACGACGGATGCGCCTTGACGATAGAAAGTGAAAATAAATTTAATTTAAAGCCTGGAATATTTCAGTCAACGGAAAATGCCTATCACACATCTGTCGCAAAATCCGTTCTTAGCTATCTACTAACTATAAAACTACCTCCCTGCCAAATTTTCATCTTTGTACGTCAAACGTTTTCGAGATTTTTATAGTATAAATATACTATTGCATGTTTTAACATGCAAAAGCAGTTATTGTGACATAACTGTAATAGTTGGACATATGGTATCGCACACTTTTTTGTAGATATTGATGTCCTCTATAAAACTGTAGTACATCACTTTGCTCTATTGTCAATAATTTCCGCAGCGTACGCATTTTAATTTATTTTTTTTCATACTTTGAGTTACATTATTGAAGTTTTCATATTCGTTTTTGAAAATATTCTATAGCCTATGTTCATCGGGGATAATATAGGATTCTACTGGTAAAAGAATTTTTCAAATCGGTCCAGTAGTTTCGGAGCCTATTCAATACATACAAACAATAAAATGTTTCCTCTTTATCATATTAGTATAGATGAATAACATTGTATTTATTTTCATTGCCACTCCATTTAAGCTATCTATCAAATTACAATATTTAAACATGCAAAAAGCCAATATATTCAAGAAATGTATGTCGTTCTATAATTTTATTATAATGAGTGATTTATATACAATATTAATTATAATGTCATAAGAAGAATTTATGCGCGGAATCAATATTTATATAAAAATGTAATAATTTATTATTGTGTAAGTTTATTGCGTTGTTTACAATTAATTGCTATTCTGCGAATTAGAAACGATAAATTATAGTTATTTTTATAAACATGTTTGACGTGAAATAATAATAAAATTGTAATTTGACAAGATTTATTGCACCTACAAAATTTTGCAATGACATAAACTAATACATACAATGTTAGACCTAATCACCATTATAGGGGAATGACACAATTTATATTTTAGCATAAATTCAATTTAAAAGTAACCTTATATATGTTATCTTTATTCCTAAAATCTTTTTTTCTCTTAATATTAATTAAATCAAATATATTTATGTATATTTTATGTACAGCCTATGATTGACGAGTTTCTTGTGGTCTTCTCGTCATACGCCTTTTCGAAGCTATTGTAAAGTCTAATGATGAGCAAGTGCACGCCTTTAGTGCCAATGCTAAAAAACTAATTTCATTTCATTATAATTTCACTTCATAAATATCCATATCCAACTTAACTTAAAAGTATATGCAATAATAAAAATAACATAAAAAAAATCGGTTCTCTGTAAAGTCGGTTTACTGACGATAGTTGAACGTGACAACGTCTTAAGAAAATACTGATGGAATGGTAGCAGAAAATTTTAATTTCATTTGTTTAATAGATTTGTATGCATATAGAGAAGGAGGTAATGGAAATCACAATGAAATTGATCAAGAACTTCAAGCCTTACATGGAACGCCTCAGAGCGAGGTAACGCATGAGGTAGGCATGAGTCATGTTTTTTCGTGCGTGCAGCCGGCTCAATCGAATTATAAGACGTTGTCACGTCAATAACTGAATTATGTCGTCTCGTTAAATGGTAGACAATTCTAATAATAATAATAATAAATTCTAATAATAATAATAAATGAATAAAATTAAAAGTACACTACAAGAAAATGACAATAAATATAAAAAAAACTCTTTTGGAAATTATAATCAAATTTAATGAAAATAATTTATTAATATAGGCACTAAAGGCGTGCACTTGCTCATCGTTAGACTCTACAATGGCTTCGGAAAGGCGTATGACGAGAAGAAGACCACAAGAAACTAGTCAACCATAGTCTGTACATATAATAATGTAACGTAACGTAAAAAATAATGTAACATATTTAGATAGCGGCTTAATTTACAACCGGTTGTTTTATAGTTTTACGACTGGATCGCATTAAACGGCCCTAAAACAAAATTAATATTCGTCGGCGTATTCAATTAATAATTTGAATAGAAATGTATAAATTATGCGAGACACTAAAATGGTGATCGTAAACATTTACCCGTAAACGCATATAACATATAAACACATAGAATTACCAGCCGGTCAATGTGACTGCTTTCAAAAATTCTTCGCAAGACTTTCATGTAAAACCTTACTCATTATTTTTTTGTAAACGATTCTATTTTTTTACAATTCTACCATAAATTTATTGAATTATATTTAATATTTTGCAAGCACAAGTCATCCGGTCATTTTGACCGGTTGATAAAAATTGGTCATATTGACCGGCTCGTAGTTCTAGTGTTAAATCTACCTACTTATACTTTACAGCAGCCATTCTCAAAGTGGTGTTCCGCGGAACCCTAGGGCTGAAATACTGCAAAAAATACCTACCAAAGGGAGATTATAAAGCTACATTTAAATATTCCAACTAAATATTACATTCCAATATGATTATTCATAAATACATATAAATCAGTTTTTTATAATTATATTAAGGCTTTTTCCTTCGCCAAAAAAGTTTGAGAACCGCTGCTTTACAGATTCATCCGAAATTTAACCTCTTCACATCCTTACAACCTCGGCCACATATGTTGACGTTTAGTTTCTTACAATCAACAATATACATAACAAAAGTTTCATAAGATTTTTTTAGTTGGCTACTCTGATAATGATTATTGCATTAAACATTTATGGCATATTTTTCTGCTTGTAAAAATCGTTCCTGAAGGGCTACTCAGGCGCACTTCGGACGAAAATACGGACGTTTCCTACTCAAGAACACTTACGTAATCATTCGCGAAATTACGGATTTGACAGCGATGTCACGACGAATAGGCCACACAATACTTATTTTACGGATATTTGACAGCAATTTTGACGTGTTTATATGTCAAAATTCCGTCCGTGTCACGAAACTTCGGATATGCCTGAGTAGCCCCCCAGAAGTAATTTTAAACCAGAATATTCCTGAATGAAAACAAATGCTATCACAAACTGTACTTGACTCCACCATGCATCATCTCTCCTTCTTCATCTAACTTATAACTATTATTCATTCATTCATTCGTTCAGATTGTATACAATAACATCGTAGTATAGTACATTGCAAGTTTACGATCGCAACTATTTTGTTTTCTTTATAAACTCTGTAGTAAATCGAGCTCTAAGCTATTTAGTTTGTAGTTAAAATACACCATAAAGGTTTTATTTACAGGGCGAATCGATGAGAACCAATAGGAAGACGCAGAAAAACACCATGTACCTACACTTAATGTAGAGTTAAGGTTGAATTCATACGTTCCGGACGAGTTTAAAAGTAAAACTGGACGTTATTAAGTTACCAAATAAAGTGTGCGATAAAAAATATTGTTATAATAAAAATTCAATTGATTTAAAAATTTCAAGTTACGTGTTTATTAAAGGTGAAAGCATGCAGCCTCCATCTGAAATGGAATATCAATAAAAGTTTAAACATAAAATTGTAATAAAATGCGAACGTAAAAATATAATAGCCCTTTTGAGAAATTATTACATCCATTGCTACTTATATGCAAAAATTATATTCGAATTATTATAAGTGATAAATATACCAAAGGAAATTATTTAAAATTATTTTGCTTATAATTCCCGCTACAACATTCAGTAATTTGTCTCGACGCGTTTCGCCACTTCACGTGCTTCGCTTCAACGACTGATTTTTCGCTGCGTTGAAGCGAAGCCGAAGCGATATAAGCATAAGCAGATATTTGCGACATAAGTAAAATAATTTTAAATAATTTCCTTTAATATGGATTTCCGCAAAGTAACGCCTGAAACAACTAATTATAGATAAATATACCGTCTAAACTTCATGTAACGTCACTCGATTTAACGACAAACTCCCTAAAGCGTCAAAATCACTTGTCTGAAATAAACTTTTTTCTTTTTTAACTCAGATTTTTCTCTCCATTTAACGATAACTCTCTATAACGCCATATCCCTTCAGTGTCGTTATAGAGACACTGTATATAGCTATCGTGGTTGCGGGAAAAGTCGGCCTAAATTGTTAGAAAGAGAAGTAAAGCGAATGTAACCCACCGAAATTCTATATATTAATTAATATGAAACAATAAAAATATTAAAACTTATTTTATATAAGTATATTGTATGTATTGATGTGTATGTAACCTGCTATTATGTACTTATTATTATTATTAAATACTAAAAAAAATCATAAGCGGCATGTTCCTTAAAACATTTTATTTATTTTTAGGACTGTATCTATAGTGTGGTCATCATATACAGGCTACTATAATTTTTTTATATAGATTTTAGATCCTCGGTAAATGAATTCTTTATAACCTGGACACAGTATAGCGAAGACCATTGTTGGTAGGAGACATTTTCTCTGTGAAAGAAGGTGTTTAGTCTAAGTCCTCGTCTACTACGTAACCTCACTAAAGCAATAAACGGAATAGCCGATAAAGGCTGTGTTTAAATAATTATTGCTCGTAACACGCCATTCAGAAGGCTAAATAAGGCACAATTTTGTTAAACAGCTGACCTTTCAACTGCTACGCCCACTGCCTATAACAGAATAATTACATTCACATTCGTATTCTCCATTGAAACGGATCGAAATTGAATTTGGATCGATTTGAAAACGTATAATAAGTAGATTATAGAGTTGTCGATACCAAAAGATTAAGCTTTATCCATGGGCGTAGACACCCTGGCTCTGATACCTAATCAAATCTGAAAAACTTAATTATCTAGGTACTAACTACAATACTTAATAACCGTAAGAAAGTTCACACTCGACAGTCGTCAGTCGAAACAAAAAAAATTAACCGGGATAAATAGTTTGATATTTACATATTATTTTAGACTGCTGCCCCACCCTGAGCCCATGGCTGGCTACGTCCATGGCTTTGTCAAATGTACTTTGGTCACTCAATACATATAGTATAATAATATAGGCAGACTAATGATGGTACTAGTCCAGTGGTATCACCACTTTGAAGCTACACACCCGTGAAATGACCTAGCGTTTGGAAATCAGCTTGGAAGTAACGAGAGGAGTGTACCCTGTCAATTTGGACAGAGTACATTCGTTTCTTCAAGCCGGCATAGTGGAGTCGACTGTTGCATTAGGACTACCGTCTGTAGTAACAGTTATTTCCACTCATAGACCACACTCTAGCTTAACTCCACTAATATAAAAAACATTAATGGTATCAGATTAGAAAAAATGTTTTATTAATATAATTTATAGGTATAAATCTAATATATACCTACCTCAGAATTAAGTCCGTATTTTAAAATTAAGCTGTCGGTTGTATAAACAAAATAATGTACAAGAATAACACTCCCAAAAAGGCCATTAACAAAGATTTACAACGCCGAGCTTATCGTAGAAATAATTTAATATCGCGCCGATGACGAATAAAAACGTTACAACCATTTAAAAATAACTCGTTGACAATCATAATTTTTATAGCGGCTATAAATTATGGCGATATCGATAATTTACGTGAATTGGACAACACTTTTAAAGCCATTTCAGGGTCCCCGAGGAAACATTAAAGCTGTCACATAAATGTTAATGACTTTTAATTACATTAATTCATTGTCATTTGTTTTATGATTAAATTATTAGGTAAGCTGTCTTTTTATCTTGGGTCTTACTTGGGTCGTTGCCCGACTTATTCGTATATCAAGCCTTGGTCAATAATGTTATATAACTACTTTTAAACTTGAAACAATTTCCAAAATTCACTCATCCACTAATCTCAAAAGGAACCCAACAATTTTTTAATATAAATACATCATTAATTCATGAAGCAATATTAATTTTATACAATCAGTGGCTGTCGAATTAATAGTGTTGTGCCTTCGGGCTCGACAGTTATCGATAGTTTATCGAGTATGCTAATACCTTAATAGTGTTTTAATGGGACAACCGGTTACATGTTTGAGATTGAAATTAATATATTCCGCTGCCTTCTCAGCTGTTTGACTTGGCATTGAGGACACTATGGAAACGACTTTCAACTGCAATGTGTGGAGGGACGCGTAAAACTTGGCTAAACACTTTTTATTCAGCTACTTTTTTATCCCTACTAATATTATAAATGTGGATGTGAGTTTGTTTGTTACGCTTTCACGCAATCGATCATCATGAAACTTTGTACACATATTTTTAGAGGTACTAGAAGTAACATAGGATACTTTTTATATAATTTTTTTAATATTTTTTACTATAGTTTCAGCTGTTTGGAATTTGGTTGGTTTTTTATAATTATAAAACCCGATTAGACTAATTCACGAGAGTAGAGTGCGTTACAGAGCAACACCAGTTTGTTAATGACTCTTTAAAAAATAGATTTTGAATATTGAAAGCGTCTCTATGCATGTTATAGTCTCGAAGTTTTCGTGTTGGTGTCATGTAGTACGTTTATTAACAGTAAAGTTTCGAAAACTTCTGAGTTACGAGCGAATAATCTGTAAATTGTGCTGTCAACTGTAACATGCCATTTATTGACAGGTTTCTTTAATGATATACAATTCGAAGTTATGTTTTAGGTTAACTATTAAGCCAACATTTACGTGGCCGCATTGTCATAATTTATTTAAAAAAGCTAGTTCGTCAGACAATTAAAAGAAAATTCAATTTCAAAGAAAGCGGTTAACTGTTGACGCGAGCAATTAGGGACAGAAAAAGAGGCATCAACTTCACAACTTCCCGTCTTAGGGTTTTTGCCGAAAATTCTCTAAAAACACGAACCGAGCGGAACCACTAATTGGTCAGATAATTAACCGACACCTTGAAAAGCGATCATTCACTTTGTCACAAAAATAACTATTACACAAATTGCTACAGTGATATACATTACTGCCTTTATTTGGGGGTACTTAATTAAAATTCAAACTAGCACATACTTCCATGGAATCCGAAACGAATCTATGCCATTTTACGGTTATTATATTTAAAAGTGACGGTAGATACCAATTCAAAACGGCAACTTGAACTACTAACCGTCTATCACTCCTTATTACCACATGTTTGAAATAAGATTGTTACTTTATTTATTAAAAGGAGCAATGTATCGTGTGTTGAAGTTTTTATTCGTATAATTTGAGGTTTCCGTAGTGAGAGGCATGTTGGACAAGGCATAGTTGAGTTACAAAAAGTGATGGATGACTGAAACCGCCTGAAGGTGTGACAAATGTCCCACTAGGTGAAGCGAAATAATGACTTGTGCAATTCTTTTTGTATCACCAGTATCCAGGAATGGAAAAGAAAGGTGCTCACGACTGACTCGGCTTTCTTTTTCTTCCTCTGTCGTCTCCGCAGCGAGTTAAGGTCTATGATGAGATGATTCCTCCCTTGATTATAGCAACGAAATCCAGATTGGAATTATTTGCAAGTTCAAGTCAGTTCTTAGCGGACGTCTACTAACTATAAACTATCTCCCTGCCAAATTTCATCTATGTACTCGTACGTCACGCGGTTTTCGAGATTTCGCGATTTCGCTTTTATAGATATTGCGACATTTTTTATAGATATTGATAGGTTGTAGAACATTTTTTGTTCTATCATCAATAGTTTTCGCAGCGCATGCGATGAAAGACATTTTATGGCAATTTTTTGCAACCTTGGGTTACATTATTGTGGTCCTTATTTTTTTTCTGTAATTTATATAGCCTATATTGATCAGTGATAATGTAGCATTGAAATGGTGAAAGAATTTTTGAAATCGGCCCAGTAGTTTTCGAGCCAATTCATTACAAACACACAAAAATACATATTTTTTCTCTTTATAAATTAGTATACATGGGAAAATTTAAATCTATGTTTGTACAAAACAAAGATATTTTTTTTTCAAGAAATGAAGAATTATATTTTGAAGTTATTTCAACAATAAAACGAAAATTTTAACATAGGAATATGTCACCTTCAAACCTCGATTTGTTATTCAAAGGCTGATTATGCAGCTATGACCTGTAGACATTATTAATATGCAATGTGCAGGACAAACGCCTATCGCACAAGCAAGTGCATGGCTACGGGTTTCCATTACAACACAGAAGTATTCATACAAAAATTTATTATCCCTTACTAATATAAATGTGAATGTGAGTTTGTTTGTTACGTTTTCACGCAACAACTACTTAACTGATCATCATGAAACTTTGTACACATATTTTTGGAGGTACTAGAAATAACATAGGATACTTTTTATTAAAATATTTTTACTATATTTGTTGGCGATCGCAACCTCCTTTTGATTTTTAAAAATTATATTAAGTTTTGTAAAAAATACGACTGTCAATGTCAAGCAGTCCTAATAAAAACTGAAAAGCGAAAAGTGGATTTTTCTTTTGCACGGACTCAAATATATAATATATTGCGAAATAGCAGCAATAATAGTTTCCAATTGACTATAGTTGGTATGATCTCTTTTACATATTTAATGACTTAAATGCGAGCGAAGCCGGGGGTAAAAGCTAGTATAGAATAAATCTTGACACTTACAATTTACATCAAAAATGTACCAACGAGTAAATATACTAACTAACATTATATTGTACAGGCTATGATTGGCGAGTTTCTTGTGATTCCTTCTTGTCATATGCCTTTTCGAAATCTCGTAGATTCTGTGGGCTTATCACGAATTTAGTCTGGCTTTCGCATCGAGCTGTCACAAGTAAAACGGATCCGTTAGCAATCAGGATCATGAATTTTTACTAACGACTAACGAGCAATCTATCAAATGAACGAAAGATCGAGACGTTCGAAAATTAACAAAAAGTATCTAAAATATTGTAGTTCCAAATCCGCACGCGGTGGCGCTGCTCAAATTTCCATACAAATCGCTTGAAGCGAACTCGGTTCGAAAGCCAGACTAAAATTCGTGATAAGCCCACTGACTGTAATAATCTTCAGCAATCGATGGTAGTTTTTCAGTCTTCAGTTCGTATGTCTTCTCGTGTTAAGCTTCCGATCGATACTGCCTTTCTCTGGGCCAGCGGCGCGCTTTTATACGCCCGCTGGCGGCGTAGGACCACGCTGTCGTATCCCGTTCTCTCTGGTGGGCGTGGCCAATTCCTTTGTTCGGCGTGCGGGAGTAGCGCGCTCTGTCTCGGTGCGTGGTGGGGATAGAGGCTCGCGGGTGTACCGAGCTGGCCGTGGGGGAGAAGCGGGACGCATTGCCTATCTTATATTTAATATTTACAATTTGCATGCGTCCCGATTCTTAACATTCTCCCCCCAGCGACGTCTCCCCGTCGCTCTTCACCGGTATCACGGCTAGCTTGCGTACCGGCCGTCTGAAGATCCCGCCTTTGGTTCGCACCTCCGCTACTCGCACCTTGCCGTCCGGTCCCGGGAACACTCGGATCACCTCTCCGCGCACCCATACATTGCGCGGCAAAAGGCGATCGATCATCAGTACTAGATCTCCCTCCTCCATCTTCCTGTCATTTCCTCCGCCGCCCCGTGGAGCTAGGGTCGGTAGGTATTCCCGGCGCCATCTCCGCCAGAACATGTCTGCTAGCGCCTGCGCCTTCCTCCATGCTGCTTTGTCGGTCTCGCGGACCGGCCCCGTCGTTGGTGTTCCGGATGATGACCCGATGAGGAAATGGTTCGGAGTCAATGCCTCTGGGTCTTCGGTGTCCGCTGGAACGTGGGTCAACGGTCTTCCGTTGACGCAGTGTTCTGCCTCAGCCAGCAACGTCAGCAGAGTTTCTTCCTTCGGATGTCTTTCCTTCAGCGTTGCGGTTAGTGCTGCTTTGACTGACCGCACTAACCGCTCCCAGCAGCCGCCCATGTGTGGTGCTCCCGGCGGGATGAAGTGCCATTCCATCCCGTTTAGCATCCCGTGTTCTCGCAGCTCTGGTGCCCACTCTTTATATGCTGCCCGTAGCTCGGCGTCCGCTCCTCGGAAGCATGTGGCGTTGTCGCTCCAAATTTGTTGTGGCCATCCTCTCCTGGCTGCCATGCGCCGTAAAGCCATGATGGCAGAGTCGGTACTTAAGGAGTGCACCAACTCTAAGTGAACGGCTCTTGTGCTCAGACAGGTGAATAGCGCCACCCATCTTTTCTCGTGTCGTCGTCCAATTGTCACTGTCAGCGGTCCAAAGTAGTCCACGCCGCTGAAGGTGAACGGTCTCGCCGCAGATCCTCCAAGAACTCTCGTTCTACCCCGAGAGCTTGCATCACGGTCTGGCTGTTGCTTCGCCAGCCATGAAGCTTGAAGGACGCGTGTGAGTGTACTTCCACTAGCGCCTCTGCTAGCCTCACTGCCTCCTCTTCAGTGTCCACACTGTCGAGGTAGTCGTCCATGTAATGGGCGTTGATTATAGCCCTCGCCGCTTCTGGGTACGCCTCTTCGTGTCTTCTTGCGTTGTGATTTCTCACGCTGTGCGCAAGAAATGGCGAACTCTTCGCACCAAATATCATCGAGGTCATTTTGTACTTCGTAGGTGGGTGATGTCGGTCTTCCCCGCGCCATAGAAACATCTGCGCTGGTTGATCCTCTTCTCTTATTTTTATTTGAAGAAACATCTCCGTGATGTCTGCCGACATCGCCACTCTGCTCTCTCGAAAGCGACTAACGACTCCTGGTAATGACAGGAGCATGTCCGGGCCTTCCAGTAGGTGCTCGTTCAACGATGTCCCTGCAGCGACAGCCGCTGCGTCGAAGACGAGTCGTACCTTCCCTGGTTTGTTGGGGTTCC